>PVJI01003193.1:0-128602 GCA_004026765.1 Micronycteris hirsuta
AATAATAAAAGAAATGTTAAAAAAAATTTTAAACTGAAGCAGTGTACAAAAAAAAAGTCCTGGTTCCTTCCAATCTTTTCGTTCATTGTACCTTTCGCTCCCAACTAAGGGATTATATTGGTAAAGATATAAATTTGGCTACATGTATCAGAAACCCCCCAAAACAGTGGTTTACATGAGATAAAAGTTTTCTTTCTTTACGTAAAAGCCCAAGCTGACATATCAGCCCTGATCTGTGACAACATTGGCAAACCAGGCTTCTTCCCTCTGTGGTGCTGCTCTCCATGACACGGGTGCTGCCTTTCATGCATGCCCGCCGTCACACACTGTTGGGTCCACATCCCAGCTCACAGGAAGCAAGGACAGAGAATGGGAGGAATACTCCTTCCCTTTTGCCACACCACCTGGAAGTTGTACACATGGTTTCCGCTCACATCTCATTGTCCAGGCTAATGGCCACACCTAGGTGCGCAGGAGGCTGGGAAATATAGACTTTATTCTGGGAAGCTGTGTGCCCAACTATGAAATAAAGGAGGACAAACACTTGAAGATAACCAGCAATCTCTGTAGGGAAGAAAAGAAAACATCTGACCTTTTCCTTCCTTTTGTTTTTCAGATAAAAAAAAAGAGCCCCGAGCAACGCAAATGCAGGAACATTTGAACATTCCAGGGTAAAAGATCTGTACCAGCATGTCTGCCTACTACAGGAATAACGGATATGAGGAAGAGCCAGATTACTCTGACTATTCAGGGTCACGGAACCACATGCAGGAGTATCTGAAATCTCAGGATTATCCAGATTATCTAGGTCCTCTGAACAGCTCAAATTACTCCAAAACCAGGAGCAACCCATACTCTGCAAACTCCAGAACAAGTCCAGACTATCCCAGGTCTCTGGCAGACCCAGATTATCCTGGATCTTTGAGTAATCCAGACTATCCTGGCACCAGAAACAATCTGTACTCTGCAGGCTCCAGAAGAAATCCAAACTATCCCAGGTCTCTAGCAGAGCCGGATTATCCTGGGTCTCAAAGTAATTCAGACTACCCTGGCACCAGGAGCAATCCATACTCTGCAGGCTCCAGAAGAAGTTCAGACTATCCCACAGCTCTGGCAGAGCCAGATTATCCTGGATCTCAGAGTAACCCATATCATCCAGACTCATTCAAAGAGCCAGACTACTCTGGGTCTCGTCGAAATCCTGAATTTGTAGGTTCCAGAAGCAGTGGAAACTATGCAGGCTCCAGAACAAATCCTGATTATCTTGACTCCTGGGGAGAACCAGACTACCCTGGAGCTCAGGGAAATGCTAACCATCCTGGCTCCAGAGCCAATTCCAATTACTATCCAGACTCTAGAAGAAATCAAGAATATGCTAGCTCCAGAATCAAACCATACATGGACACTCTGGGAGAGCCTGATTATCCAGGTGCTGAGAACCAACCTAACTCTCCAAACTTTTTAGAGAAGCCTGACTATCCTGGTGCTGAGGACTATCAGAATTCTTCAAATTTTGGAGTGGAGCCTGATTACCCAAATGCTGAGGATGATCGTGATTATGGCTCTTCCAAGACTACAGGAATGACCACGGAGTAAGTGCAGGTGTCTCCCTCCACTGAGGGTGGGGGCTGAGTCAGTGAAACTCGGTTGGCATTGTTTGGGTTAGGGACACGTATGATGGTTTTTGTGAACTGAAGTTATGGTGAAACTTTCACACTTACCTGTAGATCTCATCTGGGCCATGAACTCTCAGCCTGAGACTTTAAGCCTTTACCTGAACATAACCTTCCATCACCTCTTGCTTGGATAACATCTTCCCCAGTCCCCACTTGGTATCCATTCTCCGCAAAACGTTTACTAGATCCCCACTGTTTTGACCTGCTACTTTGCAGTTCAAAGACTTGGTAGAGTTAAGGCTTGACAGTTATGAATCCAAACATTTTAACTAGAAGTATTTCAACAGGAATGCATTGCAATAAAAAAATCTTTTGAAAATCTAATTCCATGAACTCAATTTAATTCTTTAGTTGGTTATCTTTATGGCTGAGCCATTTAAAAAAAAAACTTTAATCTTCCATCAAGTTTTGGTCATTGGCAAATTTTTCTAGGTGTAGTTCTGGACATTACAGTTTGGGTGACTTAGTTCTACCAAGTCTAATTTTTCCTGGTTTAAATTTTTCAGTGTTCATCCTGCCAACAAAATATGATTCTTTAGTTGGGATTTTTTTTATTTAAATTTTACCATGTGAAATTTTAACCAATATGAGTCTAAATTTGGGTGTGCTGTTTCTACTAGTAATATTTATGAAATCAATAAAAACTAACGGCTTGTATTTATCTCAAGGAACAAGGCTATGGGATTTGGTGTGCAGCAGGGTCAAATGTCTTCAGGTCTTAAATAGTAGGATTAACAGGACCAGGTCAAAATGTCCACCTTGGTCTTGTCCCCCCTGCCTGATTTACCATTCTGAAATACACATTTGACCCTGTAACTCCTTTGCTTCTCATCTTCCATAAGTCCCCATAACATTTGGGGAAAGGCCACACCTGTGAGAACATTTAAGAATGAGGATGCACTGTGTTAACTGTAAGATGCCAACCAAAAGCCAGCTTGACTTGACCTCCTTAATCTTCTCATATCACTTCTCTACCTGGAGCTTATATTCGATGTCAGTGGTTCTTGACCTTGACTTATCCTTATGATTCCCCATCATTTATCCCCAGGGTGCATCCCCATCACCTGGGGAACTTTAAACACAATACAGATGCCTGGGCCCAACTTTCAGAGCTTCTGATTTAATTGTCTATGGGGGGCCTGGGAATTGGCATATACATAAAATTGAGAACCGTTATTCCAGGTTAATTGATTTTCAACCATTCCCTTCATATATTTAGCACTTTCTGGTCTCACACTTTTATTTATGCTGTTCTTCATCCTGGAAATGCCCTCCTCCTAACTATGTATGAATTTATCCTTCCAATACCAGCTTGGATATAGATTCTTCCCCAAACCCCAAGCTAGAATTCTTATCTCTTCCTCTGAACTACTTGGGCCTGTTTTCTGATACTTGGTTGTTTCTAAGAAGCTCTACCAGATTGTACTGGGAATTCTTTGAGGGTGACAAAGACACCCCATGTCTTTATCTTAGTGACTTCATCCTCAGCCCATGACTAACACATGGTTGGCATTCAGCTGGCATTTGTAGGATGGATGGATAGATGGATGGATGGATGGATGGATGGATGGATGGATGGATGGATGACTGTCCTTACCATGCTACTGAGTAGATATTGATCCATCATTTTGGGATTTCAGGGTGCTCGGCAAAACATCTTCAATCCAACCCTCATTTCATCGTGGGGGTGATGGTTCCTTGGGCTTGCTGGTAAGAGAGAATGAAGATTACCCGGAAAGCATTGAAATGCAATCCATGAGGATGGTGAATCCGTATGGCCACTCTGGCAATGGCTATGGTAAGCGTTTTTTAAGATGAGGATCATATCCTGGGAAGAAACTAAAATCCACTGGACTTAGGGCAGCAATCATTAAACATTTGCAGTAATAGAAGAACTGGTTTATCCCTTTCCACTCAAATACCCACCTTACAAGGACTGAGAACTCGATGTCTAGAGAAGGAGCAGTATCATCAGTGATCCAAGCTGGCCAGGTAGCGGTTGTGTGTACGTGAGGTGGCCAGTATTCAGGTTTGATGCATTGTGGTTTTGTGGAAATGGGGGTTCTGTGTGGCCAGATCCTCAGATTTTTCTAAAGAAGTGAGGAATTTTTGTGTTTTGTTTTTTTTTTTTACGTGAACCTCCCTGATTTTTTCGTGCTCCAAAATAATAATAAAAATAGTAAAAACACTGAGCTGGGCAAACAAAATCACCTACGGGCTAAACTGAGTTTGTGTGCTGCCCATGGCCAACTTTAGTGAAGCACATACTAAAGGTGTTCAGACAGTCAGCACCTGTGTATTCGAAACCTACTGTGAGGCAAAGGGAGTAAGAGGCAGTTCAGCCCTCAAGTTCCTTAAATGCATAGGTGACACTGGCACATTAAGATTGAAGAAAATTAGCAAGCAGACATTAATATGAGAAAAATGTCATCTTCAGAATCTGCTGTTTATAAAGGTTTAACTCTGGGAGGCAAAGGAAATTCTACAAATTCGTATCTTGTTGGAAGAAAATAGGGTCTTGTTACTGGTAGAGGAAGCCAGTTTATTACACATAAGTCAATGTTATAAGAATTTAGAGCCCACAGGGACCAGAAAAGGGAGGAGGCTTCAGTCAAGAACAGAATAAGGGACCCAAGTGTTGGTTGGTGCCTTGCTCAGCCCTGGGGCGGGGGAGGGGGGCAGATGGGAAAGAGTTTGAAGCGGGCAGAGAGGAGGGGATGGAATGCATTGCCTGCGCTAATGAAAAACACAGATTCTTACACATTCACATAGAAAACTTTCATTTGGGCTATTCCAAACCCTATGCCATGCCTTATCAATGGGGCAAAATCAATCTCATGGGATGAAAATTTATTTTTAAAAGGACAGAAAAAAGTTCCTCTTTTTTATATATAAAGCACAGATCCACATATTGTATATAAACAGATATGTAGTTCAATGTACAGTCTATCTGTGGTATTAACATTTCATAAGGGAGGGCAGTGAGGAAGAAATGTCTAAAAAGATGCCTTATGGGGCTATTAATGAAAAAAAATACTGTTTTTCTTCAAGAGACTAAAATATTGAAGCTAAGAGAGCTTAAGTAACGTGCAAGGGCACGCATGGCACACAGCTAATAAGTAGCAAACCTGGGAATTGGTTTTTGGAAGGAAGTTTCAGAACCTCCTACAGCGTCATTCTGTGCGTGTCACCATCAAAATGTGCTCGTTTCCTCTGTTCAGGAGTTGAGCCTTTAATGTTTACCGTGCATTGAATAAAAAGATGCTGAAATGTGACACTGTCATTTAGATAGCAAAACTGGACTCTGTCCCTAAGAAAATCATGTCTTATTTGCAATTCATTTATCCATCATCATCAAATGTTAGGAAGGAGCCTCTAAAATCATCTAGACATTTTTTTTTGCTTAATTTTTTTTAAGATTTTATTTATTTATTTTTAGACAGAAGGGAAGGGAGGGAGAAAGAGAGGGAGAGAAACATCAATGTGTTGTTGCCTCTCACCTGGCCCCCACTGGGGACCTGGCCTGCAACCCAGGCATGTGCCCTGACTGGAAATCGAACTGGCGACCCTTTGGTTCTCAGCCCACGCTCAATCCACTGAGCTACACCAGCCAGGGCTGTTTGCTTAATTTGTTTTAATTAAGACTATTCTTTAAGGTTCACAGTAAAAATAAGGGGAAGGTAACAGAACTCTCCATGGAGCCTCAGGCCCCACACATAGAGCCTCCCCCATTATCAAGATCTCCCCCACAGTAATACATTCGCTCTAGTCAGTGGGCCTACACTGACACATCATTATGACCCAAACTCTATACTTCCCATCAGTGCTCACTCTTGGTGTTATACATTCTGTGGGTTTGGAAAAATGTATAATGACATGCATCCATCATTATGGTATCATAAAGAATATTTTCGCTACCCTAAAACCTCTTGGTGCTCCGCCTATTCATCCTTTTCTCACAGACAAGTATTTTTCAAACTCTTGAGTTATATCCCATTAACAAGTCGTGAAATCAATTTTAAAAAATGGAATAGGAAATAGTGGAAAAGAATATATCAGTGTCATTTATGTAGTCAAGCAAAGTATTGTTTTGTGAAATTTGTTTTTTAGTTACACATGTGCAGGCATCTCCTGGATTGCAGTAAACAATTATTTTTAACTATGATGTGTCGTGAAATGAAAACCATCGATCAAGGCTGTTTGTACTTAACAGCAATTGTTTTTGTATTTGTGTCTATTTTTCGCCCAAGTTGTTAATTATTAATCTAATAAAACCTCGAGGTCAAGGTCTCAGTCTTACTGACCATTACATGCTCAGTAAAATCTAGTGTGGTGGATTAATGGTGATATCTCCTGCCTCTTCATTCCAGTGAACCCTGCTTATGTGGATGAAAGTAGCCCTGGCCCAGCTTACAGAAACCCACCGTCTGGGGGTGATTGGCACAAGTCACCCCAAGGTAAGGCTTAAATGACCAACAATTCAATGCTGGAAAAGGAACATTCAAATAATGCAGACTTGACATTTCCTCTTAGCCTCTGGTGTGGTAACTAAGCTGTACTTGCTAATTTATCATAAATATCATACATTTTCTTTTAGACACGCAGAATTTTTTCTCTTCTGGATATCAAGGTGGCTTTCATTAGGATTCTTCTGGTTGCAAGTGACAGAAACCCAAGTCACACTGGCCCAGAGTGAACTTAGTGGCTTGTGATGGGGGAAGGAAGTGGGAGAAACAAAGAATTGAAGGTAGAATTACCTTCCAGCACCTGTACAGTGCCTGGCACATGGCTGGTGCTCAGAGTTATTTGTTGAATGGGTTACAGAAACCAGGTCTCTGAGTCTGAAGCCAGGGGTTTAGTGCCACCTGGACTTTCTTTTTCTCCATCTGTGTCTCATTTATGTCCCATCTGTACTTGACTCAGCCTGTGTCTAAGCTTCACCTGATAGTCAGGCATTCTCCACAGGCCAGGGAGCATGACTAATAGCAGGCCTAGATGCACACCCTCAGCTCAGCAGGCTCATTAGGACGTCTTTTTTTCTCCCTGGGTCTATTCCTTAATGCTGGGGAAAGACTATGTCCAGCCCTCTTCAGGGCCACAGGCCTACGCATGGACTCTAGTCATCTTCACCATGAGAAAAGAGATTGGGTCACATGTTCATCCTGTGGCTGATACATCTGTTGGTGAGGGGCAGATGCTTTGGTCAATTTTTTTCTGAATTATCATATAATTATGAATGATGGTGGAGTATAGAAACAAGTGGACAGGCAAAAGACAGAAGACTGAAATCAGTCAGGAAGCTCTAGAATAATCACTGTGTGTCACAATGAAAGTTTGATCAGAGGCAGGGACTAAGAAATAAAAAATGAAGCAACAGAGGAGAGAGGCCAGGGAATGCTGGGACCTAGAGGCAAATCTGTAAACAAGAAACAAACCCATCATGTCCTCTTTATAATAATGCAAATTGGGGAGCCCCATGCCTTAACATTACAGTATCTCTCACTTTCAGATGCCCTTGCCTATATGATAAAATTTAGCCTCATTCTTAAGAGCCTTCTCAAGGAGGTGTGCATCTTCCACAAGGGCTAGCTATTGCAGCTTGGGAGGGAAATCCATGGGGACATAAACAATCTCCATTTGGTTCCCATTGGAGCAGAGATTGGCTTTAACTACTGGGGGAAAGAAATATCTTTAAACTCCATCAGTCTGCTCTACCTAGCCAGCATGAGGTTCGGGGCTTCTGGTAAAGGAGTAGCCCCGTGAAAGCAGAGACAAAAAGAAATGGGGAATCCAAAGATGAACCTGGCTTTCTTTACTATTTTGATTTGAGTTTGTTCTGATTGTTAAACCATGTGCAGTTAATTGGAAGGCAGCCTCCTGATAAAGGGTCACGCTGATCGATTATGCTCTGCACCTAAGAAAGCACCTGGCACATAGTAGGTACACAAAAATATTCATTCTTTTATGAATGAATGAGTGATACATCAACATCTGTAACAGGAAGGGGCCAGGGTGAAGTGAGTAAGAGGCCCTGCTTTGGGCCAGACATACCTAGGTTTGCTCTGCTACTCACTGCTTATGTGACCCCAGTTTTCTTAGCTATAAAGTGCGATTTCTTATAGTACCTACTTCATAGGGTGATGATAACAATTAAATGATACACTTTATTGAAAGTGCTTGTCTTGTCATAATGGCAGGTATTGTTACTGTTAATTATCATTGTCGGGGAGGAGTAGAGTTCTAGTCCAATCCTGCCATTTAATGAGTGTGATGAGGAGGAGGGTCAGTTCATTTCCCTGCACCTCAGTTTCTCCAATTATTAAATAAACAGCTTGGCTGGGGTGATTTCCAAATCAGGCCAGTAGGATAGGAATTGTGTTCAGATGCCTGGCACTGAAATAGGATGTTGGCTTAGCAACAAAAGGATTAATTTTTCTCATGTAACAAGAAGCGTGGAGGGAGAGGGAGTCCACTGTGTACAGCAGCTCTCCCATATGCTCTCAAGGACTGTGGCTCCTTCTACCGCTTCTTTCTCCACCATCCTTAGCAGGTGAATGTTTGTCCTCTTGTTTTCAAAATGGCAACCTCTCGTCAGGAAGAAGGAGAAATGGTGAAGGGCAAAAGGTGAAACTAGGCAAGCTGTCATCTTTTTAAGAGCATTCCTGGAATCCACATGTCTCATTGGCCAACATGGGGTCATGGGTCCACCCTTAGCCACAAAGGAGGCTGGGAGAATTTTAACTGAGCACAGTGCCTGCCCAGGAAAGGAGGCTTCTTCTGGTAGGAGAAAAATAGAGAATGAACATTGGGAGGCAGACAAGTATCAGGGTTGGCCACCCAAAGCAATCAGGAGATAATAATGTTGTACTATAAATCCATCTAGATTTATAAAGGCAAATAAAATTATGAATATAAAATATAAATTTTAAGCCAGATACATCAAATGAAAAAGAAAACCTTACCCAGTGATTATGAGTCATTTAGAAGATTCTCTGACTTGTTTCTAGAATCCCATTGTCTTTAATGAAGGATTCTGTTTCCAGTTTCTTACCTAGCTACTGAGAGAGAACTGTCTTCGGAAGAACACACCCTCTAGGAGACGCCTGTATTGTAGATGTGGAGAGTTATGTTATGATTTGTGTGGGGCTGGCTTTGGCAATCTCATTCTGGCATTTTGAAAAACATGAATGGAATATCTCTCTGTGATGTTATCCCTTTTTTTGGTGGTTCTCGCCAATGCCCTGTGACAGCTGTGTGAGGTCCGTGGAAGCCCACCCAGTGCAGAATTAGGCTTGGAGGAGGCGAGAGATGCTGTCTGATGACCAAGTGAATGAGATCATCATTGACGTTGAGAATGTTCCATCTGGGGTCCAAAGCCATCTGTCCTCAAATCTGAATCTTGCAGCAACGATGGTGCAGAACTCAAGCTTCAGCGTGGGCTCATCCATACCTGACGTCGATGTGACAGACTCTCAGGTTTTCATCCACGAGAATAACAAAAAATCCAAACAGTTGTTACGGTTTTCAACATCTTTGAATGAATCGTTCGTTCAGACCCTTCGTAGCCCAGAGCATGAGGATGTAGACACTTCTTGTACCTCACATGAAAACGTTCAAGGTAGTAAAACACTGGGGCACGGGAGCAAAGACAGCTTCCAAGTGATCCCCAGCATATTTTAGTTTTAAGACATCAAGTAGGTTGAAGGTTTCGCAGATGACCGGAAGATGCTAGGGACTGAGAAAGGGGTCACTTTGAGAGCATCTAACACCTAAAATCGAATTGACCTTGATCAATTTGATTTTGTGTGCCTGGCTCTCTGCTGAGGACTTCCTTTTTGTTATCCATTGAATTTAGTTTTATTTTCTCCCCATATTCTACTCTACACCTTTAAGGCAGGCATGCATGTCATTTCCATTTGCTTGATGAGGAAACTGAGGCTCAAAGATATTAAGTGATCTGGCAGATCCAGGACACAAATGCAGGTCTGTCTGATTCCCAAGTCTGACATCTTAACCACCATCCAATCCTGCTTTGGTCCAACTCCTTCCCACCTTGGATTTGGCAACACAGGATGCCTGTTATTGCCCAGTCCACCATGAAACCAAGTCTTACCTGAGAGCTCCCTGCCTCTCTGTTTAGGAGGACAAACACTGTTTAGTAATTTAGATGCTGTTTCTGTTTCTGTTTCATTTCATAACGCTCCAGGCATAGAGCCCAGCCTCTCTCAATGGTTTCTAAGAGAGAGAAAAAATCCACTTACACCAAAGCATTTTGTGGATTTAGCACCTTAAATGAAGTTTGGGGCATCTCCTCATGCTTCTGAGTCCTCTAATCTTTTTTTTTTTTTTTTCTTCTCCTCCTTCCTTTTCTTTTCTTTCTCTTTGAGAGAGACAAATTCCTCATCTTCAGTCAAGTGATTTGGTGGTCCTCTCCTGGGGACTCTCACTCCATTTCAACTACAGAATGTCATTAAAATGAGAGGTTCTGGTACAACAGCTTGACCCGGGAGCCAGCCCGCACTTCCTCACGGTTACAAGATGGCGGCAGCGCCTCCAAGTGTCACATGTGGACACAACAACGTCCAGAAGAAGAACAATCTATCTTTCCCTTGTGATTTGAATTTTGCTTTTTTGAGAAGGAAGAAACCTTTTCAAAGAAGCTCCTCTTCAGACCACCCCTCACAGAACATTGGCCAACATCTTGTCACATGCCTGTACCTAAATTGGTCGTCTACAAGGGGCCAGGACCGTCAGGATTGGCTTGGAATCATCAGGACCTGTCCCCTGTGCCTGGAGAGAGGTCTCATCCTGTAGAAGTTCAAGAACATGGAGGAGGGACATAGATTTCTAAAAAATTTAGAATTCTATTAAAAAATAGTGATGACTTTGTAGCAGGCTACCAACAGTACCTGCCGCAATGACCTAAAATGTGACTAAGTTATTGGGAGAAGAAGTGGGGAAGTTATTCCAGGTGGAAGAACATCTGACAACAGTCAAGCACAATAAGAAGATGCTTGGGCCTGGAGTCCAGGGAGCGAGAGACAGTGATACAGGATATCAAACAAGAGATATTAATGTGCAGGCTGTTGTCAAGGAAAAGAAAAACATTGAACTGGAATTGCATGTGAATTATTATTTTCTTTGGCTTTGAGGTTTCATACAGATGCATGATGTTGTCTTGTTTTTACTTGTGATCTTTGGGATCACTGAGTCCATACATTCTTCTTTCCTTGTGCTCTTATAAAAATGTGTTCTAACAAACTCCATGTATTTTCTTCCACAGGACAAAAGTTGATTGCAACTCTGTTACCCATGACATCTAGAGAGAGAATGAAAGCCATCAGGAATCAGCCGATGACCATGGAAGAGAAAAGGAACCTTAGGTATGGACCAACAGCTTTTCTTTCTTCCCAGATGTGATACCAATCTCAATCTTCTACCTTTGCCCCATCTCAGAAAGATGAGAAATAAGTGAGTGCAAGAGAAGAGACCATCTTCCTATAGAAAATTCCATATAATCTATTACCCGGAGTGTGGGCTGTGTGTGCTTAGTGACCACCATCCAAAGAGTAGAGTGTGGAAATGAGGGAAGGTAACTTTCCAGAGGTGAAGTTCACCTAACACTATTACCTCAGCCAGGTGATCAAGGTTGACATTCTCAGAGATAAGTCATGTGATCAGAAGAACATAGTTCTTCTGTGGCACTCTCTCCTATAACCTGTAACCTTAGTCTGACCAGAGGAAAAAGTCAAGTCACGCAAACCCCTATTGGGAGGCATTCTGAAAAATACCCAACCAGTACTCCACAAAACTGTAAGGTTACCATAAATGAGGAAGGTCTGAGAAACTGTTACAGACATGGGGATGCTTAAGAGAAATACAATGAATTGCAATGTGGAATGGGATTCTGGAATAGAAAATTCCAGTCATCTCGGTCTCCTTGGGGCTTTGAGTGTCCCTATGCATGAGACAGTCCCTTATCCATATAACAAACCCTTCCCCTCTTTCAAGATTTCACTCAAATGTTGTGCTATTTCAGATTGTAACACGGTCCCCACCCCAGCATCCCCCGTCTCCTTACCCCGCCCTGTTTTCTTTTTTCTTACCCGCAGTACAAATCAACTTCTAATACACCATATAGTTTACCTATTTTATTCTTATATTTATTGTTTACTGTCTTTCTCTTCTGACTAAAATGTCAACTCCATGAAGCAGGGAAATTTGTCCCTCTTTTTTTTTTTTTTTGACTTGTTTTGGTATTTAATGTAGTAGTAATTGATTTTATTTTATGTTTTTGAAATCGGTCTCTATCTCCAACTGGGACTGTGCCTGGCACATAGTAGGTGCTTAGTAAACATTTGGGGAATGAATGTATTGCAGCACCTATATCTCTCACTTCCTTCTGCCATTCCCCATAGGCAAATGGTTGACAAAGAGAAAAGTAAGCGGTCCCATCGAATCCTTGAGCTCAACTGCTGCACTCAGTGTCTGAATTCCATTTCACGGGTAAGTCAGCCTTCACTGCAGTGAGGTGCAAGAGGGTGAAAACAGGGAGGTGGGAGAGCAGGGATGAAAGGGGACCCACAAGGAAGAGGAGCCAATTTCAGGGCTATCTCAATGAAAGCCATAAAAATTGGGTCAGTGTAGGTGGGGGAAGCCAGGTGGGTGTGCAAAGGTCTGAGTTATTTGGGCAGTTTAGCCACTGTGAGTTTCACCTTCAACAGCAAACAGGGGAAAATAATAATAACACACTCACTTGAGGGGGTGGTCCTGCGGAGTGAATGAGATGGCATTTGCAAATGCCTAGTGAGGGGCCTGGAGGCCATTTTGGCCTTCGTGGGACATGCTCAGTAGATATTTGTTGAGGGAATGTCAAGCCTCATCCTAATACCAGGCGTACCGGAGATCCAAGAACTGCCTGTCAGAGCTGCTCAATTCCATCAGCCTGTGGCAGAAGACGCTCAAGGTCATCGGAGGCAAGTTCGGAACCAGTGTCCTGTCCTACTTCAACTTTCTGAGGTGGCTTTTGAAGTTCAACATTTTCTCATTCATTGTGACCTTCAGCTTCATCATAATCCCTCAGTTTACTGTGGCCGAAAGGAACACTCTTCAGTTCACAGGACTGGAATTTTTCACTGGCGCGGTAAGTCCTCCTTTTCTCTTACCTGGAGTTCGCCGCCTTAGGAACCCAGACACACCTTGACGGTCACCTTTCCGGACCTCTCACTTTTTCCTGGGAGTCAACTGATGGGGAAAGTTGGTGTTTAAATAGTGTCTTTCTTTTTCTCTCCAAAAGTAACATAAATACAACATGGAATTTCTGTCTCCAGGTGTAACAGCTTATGTTGTTCAGAATCCTCTTCTCTGAGTACACACTACGCATGTACATGTGCCTCTGCAGAAGACCAGCTTTCTGCAACCTCTTAGGGTGTGGGTAGCTCTGAAAGTGGGGTGACAGTAAGGCAGAATGAAATGGAGTCGACACTCTTCTTTTTGGTGCCTTTTAGTTCAGTTTATTGAAAATGAGAGACCAGCTTTCTTGGTAGTCTCTCGGCCTCCAAACTGACTGACTCCTCGAACAAAGGAACTATCTCTATTTTAAAGACAAGGCATTTTTTTTACAACAGTAGTGATAAAAAGCAGACACGCATCTTACACAATTAGTAAAGGACAGCTGCAAGTTACAAATCACCAAGAAATAACACATTGAGCAGTTAAGAAGACTATAAATTCTACTCATGTTAAACAAATGGGTATTCTGATAAGGAATCATCATCAAACAGCTAGAAATAATATCAGTACTAACTATTTTAAGCACTAATAATTGGCTAGACATATATATATTTTCTTAGGTCCTAGATAACTCTAAATTAGTAATTAGAAATATATGTAGAGGTAAGTCTTTGTGCTTAGGAAATTTGAGAGAGAGATGTCATCTAAATCAAGGTACTTCTACCCCAATTAGCTGTTCTTTGAAGCATAAACATTTGCCAGTGTCCTTAGAATCCTAAGCAACAGATGGTCTTTATCTACAAACTATCTGAGGTATAAATCCTAACTAACGTTTATGGCTATTCGCTAAACTTCCTAGCTATTAAAATCTTTTCCTATATCTCTGGTCTAAAGAAGAACAATAAATTGCTGAATTTCAGGGAGAATGGTTTAAAGTATTTTTAGTAATGACTTCTCCCAGGCCTCTCTCATCCATTAACAGACTGCTTTGCTTTTAGCATTGAGGCGGCTTGGCTTGCCAAATGGCTAACCGCTCCTTAACCCTTTCCTGTGTGAGGATGGTCAGGATAATTCAGCTTCCAACATTTTACAATCCATTAGTTCTAACTCTCAGGAGTGCTAAAGCAAGCCGGCACAGAGTGAGACTTGCAGGTGGACTGCCCATAGTCGCCTCCTGCTATGCAGCCTTTTCAATGTGTGGGGAATAGGTTAGTAGTTAGAAGTCTTTGTTTTTAGAGGTCAAATAAGCATTGCCACATCTACACCATGCAAGCCACAAGCCAGACTTGTGGGAACTGCCCCTGGTTGCCTGCCGCTGTGCAGCGGCGTCCTGCCCATATCCGACCCTGCCGAGAAATGGGTGGGGCTAGACCCCCGCAAATCAGTGCTCATGGATCTGGTGTAGGATGGCTCTCAACATGCCTCCTTTTCTCTTTATTATCAAAAGATGAATTATTCATAATACTGCCTATGATTTGCTTTCTTCACCTAATATATGGTGGATGTCTCTTGTTGGTGTTCATAGAACTAGCTTTTCTTTTTCATTTTCTTTCTACAAAATATAATGCTCCATATGAAAAATTTCTACTATTGAGGAGAACTTAGAGAAGTCCATTTTACCTTTCACCCCTTATCTGACTCCCCAGATTACAGGGTATCTTTGTCCACTGTTTTTCTTCCTGTACAAGCATTGAGACATATGTAGCTAACTATGAACAAAAATGAACAAAAACTCATCTGTCTAGATAGATAGGCAGACATTCTTTTAGAAAGTAAAAAGAGAACCCTGGCCACTGTGGCTCAGTTGGTTGGGTATCGGCCTGTAAATTGAAAGGTCGTGAGTTTGAACCCAATCAGGGCACATACCTAAGTTGTGGATTTAGTCCCTGGTCTGGGCATGTGCAAGAGGTAAACCGATCAATGTCTCTTTCTCTCTCTCTCTCCCTCCCTTCCCCTCTCTCTAAAATTAATAAGCATTGTCCTCAAATGAGGATAAAAACAAAATAAAATAATAAAAGCAATAAGATATTACAAATCTTGTTTTGCAACATTTTTGCTTTACTGTGTATCTTAGATATCTTACAGGTCCGCATTATTCTATTTAATAGCAACCATAATTTATTTACCCAGCTATTTATTGAGACACACAGCCCCTACCTTGTGTGTTCACCTTCTAGGAGAGAGTCCCACCCCTGAGATTCCGTAGACCAGGGATCAACAAACTAGAGCCTGAGAGCCAAATCCGGCCGGCCGTCTGTTTTTGCACAGCTTGTGAGCTGAGATTGGTTTCTATATTTTCATATGCTTGAAAAAATCAAAAGAAGGATAACATTTAGAGAAGCATGGAAATGATGTGAAATTCATATTTCAGAGTCCATAAATAAAGTTCTTTTGGAATGCAGCCGCGCTCATTTGTTTGCGTGTCTGTGTTGCTTTTCTGCCACGTCGGCAGTTTTCTGCTATTGCTCTGCCTGTCCTATTGGCCTGACGCTGCAGCGGAATGTTCACAGTAAGTTCCTTCCATTTGTCTTTTTTTTCTTTTTCCGTTAAAAATTTTCCTTGGGACAGATGCCTTTGAGTGGAATTATTGTGTAATTTTTGTTCATTACTATGTATATTTTATAAATTTGTACATATGAAACATTTTATTATGAAACATTTCAGACATACAAAAATAAAGATTAGTATAATAAGCATACAAATACACACTATGTCGATTTAAAATTGTTAACATTTTACCGTATTTATTTTATTTTATTTTTTTAATGATTTTTAGAGAGAGAGGAAGGGGGAGAGAGAGACATTGATTTGTTGTTCCACTTACTTATGCATTTATTGCTTGATTTTTGCATGTGCCCTGACTGGGAAGTGAACACACAACCTTGGCGTATCAAGATGGCACTCTCACCAACAGAGTTAACTGGCCAGAGCTTCTAGCTTATCATTTTGGGAGGCATTTTACAGTAGATTACAGACATCAGGATATTTCACTCTGAATTTCTTCCATGTGCATCCTGCTTTTACCTGCTTTGCTTGGTCACTGGGTCCTGGTGGTAATAGCTGGGTCCCTCTGTTGTAAAGCAATACTGGTTCCCGATTCCTTTTCAACTCTGAAGGACTAGTGATAAAATGTCTAAGTCCTCAGTGGCCTTGGATGCTGCTTTCCTTGCAAATAAAACATCTAAATTGACCGGTCCAAGCTTCTAGAAGACCAAAGAGGTCAACTGTGCTGATCATAGGCATTCATCGTTTTCTCAAGACACCCACCTGACCTATGGCTTATTGTCATTTTCAGGGTTATTTTCGTGACACAGTGATGTACTATGGCTTTTACACCAATTCTACGATCCAGCATGGGAACAGCAGGATATCCTACAACATGCAGCTGGCCTACCTCTTCACAGTCGCAGCCTGTTTGATCATCTGCTTTTTCAGTTTGCTATTCAGGTGTGAAGCGCCGTCATTTCCTGATTCTAATCTCTTTTTAGATTTAGGCAACATGCAGGGGACTCAAAAGTTACGCAGCAACAGTGTCTCTATAATCTGTCTGATCATTCCTTGTCCTGCAACATAAATAGGAGTTTGGACAGAGGAGGGAGGTTTTATGTACTTTAAAAGAAATTGGTCAGTCTAAACACAAGGATGCAATGACTCAAGTAGTTATATGGACAGAAGGACATGGACGAATAATGTCAAATGGTAATTGTCAAAGAGGAAGGGCAGATGTTCAACCTCTGAATTAGGTTGCTAGGACTGGGTGGCTTAAGCAACAGGAATTTATTTTCTCAAATTCTAGAGGCTAGAAGTCCAGGATCAAGGTGTTGGCCATGTTGGTTTCTTCCAAGGCCTCGGTCCTTGGCTTGCAAATGGCCATCTTCTCTCTGTGTCCTCACGTGGTCTTTCCCTCTGTCCATGTCTGAGCCCTAATTTTCTCTTCATATAAGGATATTAGTCATATTGGATTAGGGCACACCCTTAATGATGTCATTTTAAATTATTTACATCTGTAAAGATCCCACCTCCACATATAGTTGGTATCTGAGGTACTGTTAGAACCTCAACACATGAAATTTGGGGGGAACACAATTCAGTCCGTAACAACCTCATTGCCAGCACAACAATTCAAAGTAAAATGAGATTTATTTTTCCCTGTCAAACTAAGAAATGCTTCCTAAGCTGCTGTTACTCAGTGGTAGCACATTTTGGAAAAGGAGTGTCCATTTTACTCGGCATTTGTTTATCCTGAGCCTGATTTCACTGAGTCCTCCTGACATCTCAGTGATAATAACATCTGCCTTTATTGCATGCTTATTGCTCTGAGCACTACGTTGACTCTTGTGGTCAGCTGAATAATGCCCCTCACCTCCCAAAGATGTCCATGTTCTAATCCTCAGAACCTGTGAATATGTTGCCTTACCTGATAAAAGGGACTTTGCGCATTAAATTAAGGATCTTAAATGCGAAGATTACTCTGAATTATTCAGGTGGGACCAATGTAATCCCAAGGTTCCTTGTAAGTGGGAAGCAGGAGGGTCAAAGGAAGAGAGAGAGTGTGAGATGTTACTCTGCTGTTTGAAGACGGGGAAGGGCCCACAAGCCAAGGAATGCAGGCAGCCTCTAGAAGTTGGAAAAGGCAAGGCAACAGATTCTCCACTACAGCCTCCAGGAGGAATACAGCCCTGCTGACACCTTGATTTTAGATCCGTTTTCTGATTTCTGACTTACAGTAAGAGAATAAATTTGTGTTGTTTTAAGCCACTAAGTTTGGGGCAATTTGTTAACAGCAGCAACAGGAAACTAACACACCTCTCATGATAACTCTGTGAGGTGAGTACTAGTATTATCCCCATTACAGAGATGTGGAAACCAAGGCTTAGAGCAGTTAAAATGACTGCAATTCCCCAGATGACAATTTAAGATTGTAAATCGGGCCTGTCAGACCCTGAAGCCAGAGCATTTGACCATTATGTTTGTGATCACATTGTTCCAGAAGAACTTGGAGCTAACTCTTCCATGTTCCTTTCTCTGTTGAAGATAGAATTTCCTTTCATTTTAATCCATGTACTCCCCAACGCGTGTGCTAATAACCCTCAGGTATTTTGGTTTCTGATTTTCCTAGCATGGCCACGAATTTCCGGGACAACTTCATTAACCCCCACATTTACTCCAGAGGAATTACTAAACTTATCTTTGGCTGGGACTTCACAATCACGAATGAAAGAGCTGTGAAGCTGAAACAGAAGAATCTTAGCACTGAGATAAAGGTAAGGAAAGCTTGCTTTTTACAACACCTCCCTAGCTGGTCTCCTTCTCTCTCCAGTATGTCTGTAACTTTTCTTAAAGTAATAATGAATTATTTTTTTCACTGCCCATGAGATTGACCAAAAAGAAAAACACCCCAAAAATCTAGAAAATATATTCATAATGCCCGGTGCTTGTGATGGTTTAGGGAAATGGACATTTTCGTTTGACACAGTGTCTCAGTGATTGGTACAAGCTTAGTGGAGGGCAGTTTAGCTATTTACAAAATGTTAAATGTAAATAATTTTTGACCTCATGTTCCAGATTTAAAAATTTTATCCAATGGTTTTCAGCTCAGAACAGTTTTGCCCCTCAGGGAATATATGGCAATGTCTGGTGACTTTTTTCATTTTTACCCGATTGGGGTGGCAGTGCCTTTGGCATCTATTGGGTGGATCTAGCTAACCACCCTGCAATGCACAGGACAGCTGCCACGACACGGAACTGTCCTGCCTCAAATGTCCATACTGCCAGCGCTGAGAAACCCTGGTCTATTAAAGAAACTTATTAAATAGAAAGAGCAAGCAGAATGTATAAACAAAGGGGCTTTGTCAAGAGGATTGCAGATATTAACTACTTATTCTTCCGGAGTTGCACGGCCTCAGTGGACTTTCCTTGAGAGCACTGTCCCAATCTATCTGTTCCTCTAGGATTTTTTAAAAGGCATTTGGTGCAGTGATGGGAGCACTTGCCCATTTGAGATTTTCCCATGGGGTCTCCCATAATCTATGTTCATCATGAACTTTTTCTGTTTCTCGCCTCTGGATCAGGGGTGAATTTGTGTCTCCAGGAGTGAAGAGTTTTCACTGGGGTTGGAGAGGAGGTTGTCTGTGGGCCAACGTGACTTCCTTGTGTTTATAGGAGAACCTGTCAGAAATCCGTCAGGAGAATATCAAGTTAACGTTCAATCAGCAGCTGACCCGCTTGTCTGTCTACCTGGCAGCTTGGGTCGTCTCTACCGGAGTGGCCATTGCCTGCTGTGCAGCTGTTTATTACCTGGCTGAGAACAACTTAGAGGTAAGCAGAGTCCCAGTGGCACCAGGGGCCAGAACGCAGAGGGGAGAGTAAAGTAGACCCTGCCACCCAAACTAGGTCCATTGGTATCAGCTGGAAACTTGCTTAAAAATGCAGGATCTCGGGTCTCTCCTGTAACCCATGGACTAAGAATCACATGTTAGCAACGTCCCTAGGTGATATGTGTGCTTCGCTTAGCGTGAGAAGCTCTGGGCTAGTGGAGAGGTGGGAACTTTGGCTACAGATCTGGGACCAAGTTCTGGTTTCTTCCTTTGTTATTACATCCCTGAGGCTTCCCGCAGCCCCTGGCACAGTGTGGAATGCTCACAAAGTATTATGATCTGATGGACTCTGGCAAGTGATTTAATTTTTGTGAGCCCCAGATTCCATAGCTATAAAATAGGAGTGATCATACCTAGTTGTGTAGGTGTGTGGTCAGGACTCAAGAAAAGCTATGTGGAGAACCTACCCAGAGCCTGGTACTGCAGGTGATGAAGAAATGTCAATTTTGTTTTGTTTTTAAATAATATGAACTCTGAGGTTAATTCACTGTGTGGCCTGGTTGAAGTATTGTTTTTCCGTAGATGTCAGCCTTTTGCCCTGGGGCTAAATGTAGACCGTTCGTTGACCTCTAGAATTGTGTTACAGCTTGTTTACTATTTTTTATTGACTTCCCATTACTCTCAATATAAAATCTGTCCTCTGTGGCATAATTGAGAGATCTTTTATGATCTGACCCCTGCCCACATCTCTAGCCTCAACACCCCACAGTCACCCATATTCCACACCAGCAGCACTAAATGGTGTGTTTATTGTTCTCTGAACACACCATGCTTTCCCTCATCTCTAGATGGGAAACATGCATTCTATTCTACATTCCCCCCTCGCTTCCCTTCATATGGTAAACTCCTCCTTTCCCTCCTCTGGGCCTCAGCATGGGTGTCACTTCCTCCAGGAAGCCTTCTCTCACCACCCTACCCTCACTAGGTTGAGTTAGGTGCTTCTTAACCTGCAGGCTTTCCTTGTGCACTTGTCACACACAGCATTAAAAATACCTGTCTGTACATCTGTTTCTTCAAAAGATTGTAGGCAGAAACTTGGCCTAATGCGTGATATGTAGTAGGCACTCACCTAAATGGATGAATACATGAAGGAGAAGCCAGCAAAAATAGGGGTGTGGGATTACAGAACCCTATGGACTTGCCATTAACTTATATTAAAGCGTTCCCTGAAAGAGGGGAAGTTGAGTTGCAGTCCTCAGGGGCCTGGCATTGCCCAGCTAAGGTGGAAGCTGTGACAGGGCAGCTGTAGGTATAGAGACTTCTGTGTTTCTTCTCCCCCAGCAGGTTTCCTCCATGCCCACCTGAACTGAAGGAGGGCAGCAGAGGAGGGGAGGAAGCAGAAGTGGCCTCATCCCCATTGTTTGACATCTGTTCTATGCCAGGCGGGGTCAGCCCTTCTCACAGCTCCAGGGGTCACACTTATTGGAAACTACAATTTCATGTGAATGGTACCTGGGTTGTATCATTTAGGGGCCAGAGCTTGCCTTACTGGTCTCATTTAGTTCTTACATGTCACTGTGGGTTATGTGACAATCTCCCCATTACACAGATGGCAAAACAAAGGCTCAGAGAAGCTATTTATCTGGCCCTGGACCTTGCAGTTAATAAATATGGGGAGGGGGACAGAATTTGTTGTTCTGGTTCCCAGATACTGCCCAAAATTGGAATGGTGCTTTCAAAACCATCCAGAGGTAGGTGCAGGAAGGGACAAGCCTGGGGCTGAGGAAGGAGGTTGTGAGACATCAGATAAATCCACTGGAATCCTTTATTCCAAGGATGTCTGGCAGAAGAACAGCCCAGGCCTCACTCTGAGCCAAATGCCAGGTTGTGTCCATGTGAAGGAAGGGGGACCCTCTCCCAACCTCACACAAAGTTGTGGCATGGGCTAGCAGATGCTGCCCTTCCCCTAATTCAGTACCCAAGGACAAGTAAAGCCTGGTGAAAATGAACCAGGCCACGCAGGAGCAGGGAGGAGATATTCCAGAGGGATGGGAACCCTCGTGCTTTATCAGTAGGCTCAATCTTTTGCTCCAATGGCCAGGAAGCACATTCTCATTTCGAGAAAGTCACAGAATGGCTTTTTGACATCAGGCTTCTGATTCAGAAAGACCTGGGTTCAAATCTGTCATTTCCTAGCTGGGTGACACTGGACAAGCATCTTCACCTCTCTGAGTCTAATTTTGCCCGTCGGTTAACTCAGAGTCAACATGCTGGTCTGCAGTGAGGATTAATGCAATCATGTGGGTAATGAACGCTTGGCACAGGGGAAGTACTCAAAAAGCAGTAACTTAATAGCTAACCCTGGAGGAACTACTTCTGGGGTTTTTCATGGGGGCTGGGGTCTTCTGAGTGAGGCAGAGAGGGGTGCAGTACACAGCTATCATCTGGATTCTCTCCTCCCTCCCCTGCAGTTCCTGCAGAGCCACAGGAACCCTGGGGCGGTGCTGTTATTGCCTTTCATGGTGTCCTGCATCAACCTGGCGGTGCCTCGCTTCTACTCCATGTTCAAGCTGGTGGAGCACTACGAAGTGCCGAGGCAGGAAGTTTACGTCCTCCTGATCCGGTAGGTGAGCCTGTCACTGCCAATGCCGGCCTCCATTTTAACGGAGGGAAGTAGAGTGGGAGCTAGTAAGGGTTATAGTCAAGTACTGAAGTTCTGTTTTCCAGAAGGAATTTCAAGAGTATAGTGTGTTTGTATGGTATGGGTTAATAGCCATAAAATCCAAAGAGCCCAGAGAAAATACAGGTTTTTAGTTACATCTGCCTTTTGCACAAAGTAGTGGCTTATCTTTCCCAATTGCTACCAGCCGAAGGATTAACATTATTCTCAGTTACAAGATGTACAGATTGGGCGAGCTGTGCACTGCACAAAGGCTCCTGGCTGAGATGCTGCGTGGGGACTGAAATCGTCCAGTGTGTCCGTGAGTCAGAGTGTGAGCCCTGGTACCCAGTGCACCAGTCGGGAAGAAGAGGCACATTTTTATAATTCAACCACCCAAATGAAGGCGGAGGGAGTGCTTTTGGCAATTCATTGGCTGGCGTTGTTGGTGTCTTCTTTTGATTCCCACAAAAGCACTGTATGTGCTAGAGGTGACCCTAGGGTTTGGGTAAAGAAAGCATAAAACTGTCCAAGTTGTGTGCTTGTTGCTTCTCCTTGGCTAATTCACTACCAGTTCTTTGCGATGATGGTGTTTACAACAGTAAGGCTAGACAATGCAGATTGGGTTTCTTTACTGACCAATTCCAGAACCCATGGCTCTGGAGTCTGGCTCCTGGCCAGCTCTCCAACCTCATTTCCTCCGCTTCTCCCCACTCCTCAGTGTGCACCCAACATCACAGGCAACCTGATTATTCACAAACATGCCAAACTGTATGCCCACCCCTGGACCTTTGTACTGGCCATTCCTTCTTTCTGGAATGCTCCTTCTGCAGGTAGTGAATCTATACTTACATCAATGTTTATAGTTTCTTCATATAGAACTTACACATTTTTGTTACCTTCAGATTTATAACAAAGATACATTAAAAAAAACATATCTATCAGTAGTTGGCAAACTACAGCCTGCAGGCCAGCCTCCTATTTTTATAAATAAAGTTTTATTGGAACATAACCATGTCCATTGGTTGGTATGTTGTCTCTGGCTGCTTTCTTGCTACAACTGCAGAACTGAGTAGTTGCAACACAGACCGTATGGGCACAAAGCCAAAAATATGGACTCTGTGGGTCCTCACAGAAAAAAAGCTTGTTGACCCCTCTTTTTGGTGAGTGTTGAGAGTTAACCTATATGTGTATTATTCTCCTAAAGAAAAATCTTAGCAAGCCCTCGCTTCTGTGCCCCTCACCCCACTTGATGCTTCTTCTTTGTGGTTAGAAACAATTGGGACTTTTTAAAAATTGTGGTATATATCATAAAATTTGCCATTTAAACCACTTTTAGGTGTGCAATTCAGTGACATTAAGTAATTTATTTTTTTAACATATACCTTAATAATAGTTTTGCTGGCTTCTTTGCTTGCTGGTGTTTATTTCATGTATCTTACTTACAACATCCTCTTTTTATATTGTAAAAAGAAAAATTATTTTACAGTGAGTCTGGAGGTGATCAACTTTCTACGTATTTCCAGGTCCTGACATATCTTTATTTTGCCCTTCTACTTGCGCATGGGTTTGGATGGGCTGAGGACTCTGTGTTCTAACTGACCTCTTCCCAGGGTCTGTAGGCACTGCTCTGAGATTTTCTGATACCTAGTGTGGGTGGAGACTCGCCCAGCTGCTCTTCCCAGACCCTTCGTGTTGACCGTCTCTGAACCCCAGGCTCCCCAGGACTGCGGCCACCTCCGAGGCCATCCTCTGCCCGACTTGTTTTAAGCTGCATTTCCTCCGTTAACCCCCTTTCATCTCCTTGTCTTTCTATCCTTTATATCTGCTTTCTACTTTCTATAAATCCCTCTATAGTTCTGGTGTATTCATGACTTTTCTTGTTCTTTTTGCTTTATGAATCTTTTAGCTTCTAACTTTTCTATCATTTCAATACAATTTGAATGGATGGGTGGTAGACGTATATACTCAGTATGCCAGTTTGATCCAATGGCTTTGCTATTTAATTTGCATTTTTTGATCACCAGAGAGATTCATTGTCTCTTAATATGCATTAGCCATTTTTACTATTTCATAAAATATTCAAAATCTCTTTTACATGAAGAGAAAATGAGAAAGCTCAGAAATACGCTCTCTTTCCATCTATGGTAAGATTTATCTTTGCTGAGAAGAGTGTGTTTTCACACTTAGCCTGGAACTATACTGCAGGTTATGAATATATATAAGTCTGACACCGATTCTAGTGGTGGGGGCCCTCACACCACCAAGCAGTTCTCTGATACCAGCTGGGTGTCTGACAGTTCAGCCCAATTCTGACACTATTTACGTGGAGATTATTAAGGACACAGTCCTGCAAGACTGCCCCACCCCTTGCCACCTTCAGATGCCAACTGCAAGCCTAGGTTGTTACCTGTGATTCTGACTTACCAGCTATAGATGGGTGGTGCCGTGCCTCTCTCCTTAGGTTAGATTAATTTGCTAGAGTGATTCACAGAACTCAGAGAAACATTTAATTTACTAGCACACTGGTTGATTATAAAAGGATCACTCAGGAACAGCCAGGTGAAGAGATGCCCAGGGCACGGTGCGGGGAAAGGGCGAGGAGCTTCCATGCCCTCTGCAGGCCCCTCATTCTCCCAGCAACTCCGCGTGTTCACCAATCCAGACACTCCAGACCCTGTCCTTTTCAGTTTTTATGGAGGCTTCATTGCATAGGCATGATTGATTAAGTCACTAGACACTGATTCAATTTCCAGCCCCTCTCCCCTCCCCAGAGATCAGGAGGTAGGGCTGAAAGTTCCAACCTTCTAGGTGCCTCCCAAAGTCCCTCCTTCACATGACGAAAGGCGTCTTTATTGCTTTCCTCGCTTAAAATATTCCAAGGGTTTAAGGAGCTCTGTGCTAGAAACAGGCCCAAAGACCAAATACATATTTCTTATTTCTCACAATATCACAGTATATTAAGGCATTAATCTAGTAAATATTGAGGGCCATAGTAAATACTAGGCAACAGGCAAGAGGTTGGGGATCTGGCATTAAAAAAGACAGATCTAGTTCCCTTCCTACACAACAGAGCCTAGCACAATAGCTCTCAGCCTTCAGTGTGCACCAGAATTACCTGGAGGGATTGCTAGGCCCCACGCCCAGAGTTTCTGATTCCACAGGTCTGAGGTGAGGCCTGAACATCGATCCTTCTAACACGTTTACAGATGCTGCTGCTGCTGGTCTGGGGCCCACACTTTGAGAATTACTGGTCTAGTGACACATGATTCTTGGCACACCAATCCTGAAGCCCCATTAAAATCGGAAGGTATTGATTTAAATACCTGGTTTAAGAACTGAGGCTGCAAAAGCAGATGGTGCTCAGTCTGAAACTTTGTCTTGCCCTTAACAAGTTTCGTGACCTTTTGACAAGTCATTTTATCACACTGAGCTTTAGTTTCCTCACTGGTAAGGTAGGCATAAAATACAATCTACTTGATTACAGAGCTGTAAAGATAAAGACGGATGATTTAATAAAGTACTTAACACAGTGTACTGTCTATGGTAGCACCCAAAGAACAGGTTACTATTACAGTGATCCCTCACCTATTGCGGAGTCACGTTCCAGAGACCCCCGCGATAGGTGAAAATCCATGAAGTAGCAGCGTTATATTTATTTTATTATTTACATATATTTTAAGGCTTTACAAACCCTTCCCACACTCCTACAAACCTTTCCCACTCTCTTATTAACCTTTCCCACACTCTTATGAACACTTCATATGCTCTTAAACACTTTCTACACTCTTAAACCCACGTAATTTTAACAACATATAAAATTCTATGTGGGTACTCACCTGTGAAGTATACTACAACTTGAATGATGAAGATCATGAATTATGTAGCTGTGCAGTACTGATGGCGATGCAGGTGATGACGATGAGATGAATGTACTGCACAGCCAAGAAGACATTACAGCTCTTCTGAAGGCACCACTTCATCAGGCGCTTCATCAGGTGGTGCAGCATCTTCGCCCTGGGCCGTAACTTCTATTTTATTATAACTTTTTTTATTGTAACTTTTATTTTATGTTGATTTAATATTCTTTTAATATGTTTGAATTAACATTTTTTATATTTTTTATAGTTTTAAATTTTTAGGCAAAAATAATTAAAATAATAAATATTATACAAATACCTATATACCTCAAAATCCCACGATATAGTGAAAACTCCGCAATACAGAATTAGATATACTTTTTTTAAAAACCCACGATACAGTGAAGCTACAATAAGTGAACTGCGATATAGCAAGGGACGACGTATCAGAAGATGTATCAGTCAGAATTAATTAGGTTATGCTGCTGCAGTAACAAGCTTCTCCCCCCACCCAAATCTTGATGACTTAAAAACACAAAGGTTTATTTCTTGCTCATGCTACAGGGCCATTGTGGGTTGGCAGGGGGGTTTGCTCCTGTTAATCATGCAGGGACCTAGCTGGGAGAGCAGCAATCATCTGGAATGTTGCTGATGTCCATTCCAGAGGGAAGACAGTAAGTTATGGAGTGAGGGAAGTGTCTCACTGGCATTTAAATGCTCCAGCCGAGTAGTGACACAAAGTGACACCCATCACTTTTGCTCAAAACTCATTTACCTAGCTATATGGCCCACTCAATCACAGAGGGGCGGGGATTTCCGTCCTACCACGTGCTCAAAAGGGAATATTGGCAAACACACTAATGACTGCCACAGACAGTAAGGGCAGTTGTTTCCTCTTCTGTTTTTCAGAAACATCTTTTTGAAAATATCGATCATTGGCATTCTGTGTTACTATTGGCTCAACATTGTGGCCCTGGCTGGTGAAAAGGTGAGATTTCCATGCTGTTTTGCCTTAACTTTGGTTTCTTAGCCTTTGGCCACCAAGGAGGAAGTGAGTTTCCCAAGAGTTTCTGCTCTTGATATTAGAGCAAACATCATGTTATTCTATCTGTCCATTCATTTATCCATTTCCCCATCCATTCATCCAGCCAGCCAGCCAGCCATCCCCCCACCCATTTTTGAGCTGTGCATCCAAAACTTCCCTCTCATTCAGCCAAATCTAAAAGCTCTCACTCAGTCCATTAGCTCATAGTACTTCCTACAGAGGGAAGTGACTGCCAGTTTCATTAACTGACCAATTCGACCTTCCAGTTTGTGCTAGCTTGCTATACCTCTAGGCCACTTTCTTAGTTAAGCAGATATTAATTGGTTTTTCATAAGGTTAATAAGCAAAAGTAGTGGATTATTAGGCATTATTAGCTATTGACGACACCTACTCTCCTAAAGAAACTGATTAGCTCTGGCTGAGAAATGGGGTCCAGAGGGCCTAGGAGAGAGATGAAAAACATTTGAAGGAGATAGAATGAGAAGGGAAAGTTTGAGTGCAAATGGAGGACAAGACTTCATGGAGGAGGAAGTGTCACAGAAAAAGAATAAACACCCTGAAAACAAACTAGGCCTAATGATGCATTTCGGCCAAGAGTGGGTCTGCTTTTCTGGGTACCCAAGAACTCCGTCTGACCGAACCACCAGCCATTCCCAAGTACAGGGTGCCGGGAACAGATGAAAAGTGAGGGGAGGCAACAGCCTCTACCCATGGCCTGACTCTTGTTTGCCTTTCAGTGTTGGGAAACCCTCATTGGCCAGGAAATCTACAGGCTCCTCCTGATGGATTTTGTGTTCTCTTTAGCTGATTCCTTCCTGGGGGAGTTCCTGAGGAGGTAAATATTTTTCCGTTTTGAGTAATTAGTATATAGCGTTGTAACTGGATCCATTGTCTTGACTGAGCAGGAAGTACGGGTCCCTAATGTTCTTTAAGCATGCATTGTTCTAAATCTGCCTACTCTCCTTTGGAGTATTGTTTTCTTCTGAATCAGATGAAGTTTCACCTTTGCCTGACAGTCCTGTTGTCAAAGTTCTTTTGGTTCAGTTGGCCCTTCCTAAACTTCTCTTTTTATAAAAGCAAATGTTCCAGAATAAAACAAAAACTGAGAGCCATTTGAGATCTTATTCACCACAGATAATTTTAATATTCTAGTGCATATTCTTCCAGATTTTTCTATGTACATACTGCTGTGTGTGTACTATATCATTGTCAAAGACAAAAATGGGGTCACACTGTGAAATTGTGCAGTTTGCTTTTTATTAATCCAATCGCAATGCTTTGGCACCTTTCCGTGCCAGTACACATAGATTTATCTCATGATTCATTCAATTGAAATTAGTTAATGTGCTAATTTTTAGTTTAGAGCCCAGGTGTACAGAATTGAGCCAATGTCCTCACTAGCCCACCTGTAGTCCTCTTTTATTCGTTCATTCATTTTTCAATGATATGTGAGCATCTCGTTCCTTATCGACATTTACATATTTCTGCAAGCTGCCTCAGTGATAAGATGGCATGACACAATGCTGACTCTCCTCAGCAGGTAGGTTGAATGACAAAATTTCTCACTCTGTCTGCCCAAGCTCACTTATTCCGGCCCCTGTCTGGGGTGTAGACATAAAGGTGAGAAGTTTGTGGGGGGTGGGGGATGACAGCAATTTTTTTTGGCAACTCAGAATAAGTGGGGAACTTGGTTTTCTTTCCTGTGGATTTGGAAACAGAAAAAAACACCATTAATTTGATAGCAGTAACCCCCCAAATTGAAAAATTTTCAGTTTATTTGGTTTGGAGGGACTGAACTTATTTAGTCATGAAAAAAGGCTTAAGAAGCCAACAGTCGTGGAAACAAGACAAAGAATAAGGTAACAAATGTTCTCTAGAATATTAAAAACCATTTTAGCTGTATCTCCCAGCCCCATCTGTATGCATTGTGTCCATCCCATTTCCCCTCAATTCTCTCAATTTTGGTTTTAAAAACATGCTTTATACTCAAAACTTCTCAAAACTTTGCAAGAGAACTTATGACTTTATTTCAAACTGGCAAGGGTCTCCTTTGTTGACTGTGGGGAATCTTTTCAAGTAAGGGGTTGGTGGTTTGGATGCTAAACTCCGTGTGTTTTTACAGAATCATTGGGACGCAGTTCATCACAAATCTTGGCTTACAGGAGTTTGACATTGCCAGGAATGTCCTAGAACTGATCTATGCACAAACTCTGGTGTGGTAAGTCGAGAATCTTCTGGTTCCTGCTTGACTGTGGACTCAGAGTTCAGTGGCGAGTCCCAGAATCTGTTGTTAGTAAAGCTGCATGGGCTACTCCAAATCCAGCCAGTCTGAGAACCATGAATTTACGTCCCCTTTCCTTTACGAGGACTTCAGGCAAGAATCCAAGTAGAGCAGGAACCCGCCCTGGAGGTCCCCAGGCCGCATCTAGCCTGCAAGTGCATTTTGCTTGTCTCACAGCGCTTTTTCTAAAAATTTGAATTAACCACCAATATTTTAAAATCTGGAGATCTTACATAAAATTTTAAATGCCTGGCTTCTTTCCAAAAAAGGAGAGATCTAGACCATCTCCCATTCCGGTAACAATTGGCTGGATCTTCAGCGGGGCTAACGCCTCCAGTTTGTCATAGTCCCCACCCCGAACTATTATCTTCCCAACATAGATTTGCCATTTCATGTTGCCCTTATGGTAGAAGATTTTACTTTGCATCAGTATTTCCACAGAAGAAAGGTGGGAGGGCTGTCTATTTCTCATACCTGGCCTGCTTCACTCACTGATGTAACGCCTGATGGGGCCAGTGTGGCCTTTGGGGTCTGCGACCTGTTTGGGCAGCTCTGTATGTGCATGTGCATGTGTGTGTGTGTGTGTGTGTGTGTGTGTGTGCCTGTGTGTATACCTGTGTATGGAGACTAGCCAGCTAGTTGCATCAAAGTTTTGACAAGCTCACCTAGAAACTCAAACCAATAACCAGTCACTATTTTTATTTATTTTAACATGACATAATTAAGGCCAAAATTCTGTGTGGTATAATACGATCCCAGATTTTGTCTGCTGAGGCGTTGCTAATTTGGAAGTAGGGGATTTGGAGTTCGGAGCAATCTTCCCCTGTATTAGTTTATCAGGCTGCCGCAGCGAAGGGACTTGGATTCTGGGGCTGGCTCTGCTCCTCACTGAGGCCGCTGAGCTTCTCTGAGCCTCAGTATCTTCATCTGTAAAATGCACATAATAATAACTGTCTTTGAATTGTGTTGAGGGTTAAGTCAGATGATATATGAGAACCATTTTGCAATCTTCAATATGCCATACAACTGTAAAGTGTTTTATTTTCTAACCCTTTAAAGTTGCCCTGAGTGATTTAGCTATCTGCAAGTAATTCACTAATATCAATGAATTTATATTTAAAGGTCATGAGGACTCTTTCTTCAAGTGGTTTAGGTGATGCATTTGCATATAGCCAAGTTAACCCTGGCAACTAGGCAGCTTATAAAAGCTTTTCACCTACATCGTGTCAACTAAGCAGATGCCTTTGGGGCAAATTACTTAAACTCTTGATAAACAGTTTTCTAATCTGTTAATGAGGGAGGTAATAGTACCTACTTCACAGGTTTAGGTGAAGAACTGGAACCAAGTGCTTAGTGCGTACCTGACTCAGAAATGTTTTATAAGTGGGGGGAAAATTACAATCAGAGATGACCATTATTACTTCTGGACCTTTAAGGTTTTTGTTAATAAGTCACAAATAAGCACAATTGGAAACATATACCTTTTTCTTTCTCAGTGGCAATTGTAGATTTAACCTCTGTGGGTTTAGGAGAATATAGCCTGTGACGAGAGCTTTAAAAGAAGATAATAGAAGAACAGAAATTGAGTGATGTTAGGGATGATGGTAGAGATAAGGCGAGGAAAGTGTTTCCCAACCGCAGACTTTTGTACACCAGCCTGCCTATTATCAGTATGTCTACACATCACCTGCACTGTTTTTTACTTAATATTATTTTAAAAAATATTTGCTTTTTTTAGCTCAAATACATTTTTAAAGGAGTCTTCATTTTACAATTATAAATAGAAAACCAGTGTCATCTGACAGAAATTGTAAGTAACTTGAAAAATAAAATCAGCCTCATCACAAGCAGTCATTAAATTCTAGCTAAATGCTGCTCTCTGCTAAATCTCTCAGTCTAAAGCCTGCTCCTTATTTCAACACAATGGGAGGCTGGCAAGTGTTATGAGTCCAAGGAATTCTAGCACCAAACCGAGCTCTTCTTTTGGGCTCAGGAGCACTGAGAGTTGAAGAGGTGATGGCTTCTCATTTGTAGCTCGATGCAGTTCAATGTCTATCCCTGCAGACCTTCTGGAATGCATGGGGTGGGGGTGGGGAGGGAACATGTTCCACATTTGGGGCACCTAGGTTACATACAGCTTGCTGATGGACCGCTGGTGGTTTAATGGCTGTGCCGATGGGGTTCTCTGCAATATCTCTTTTCCAGAGCTGGGAAGAGAGTACTGTGGATACTGGGAATGGTGTGAATTTTCCTGGTTGGCAGGGGTGGAAGCAGTCTCCCGCTGTCTTAGTTCATTAGGCTGTCATAACAGAGAAACACAGACCAGGAGGCATAAGCAGTGAAAACTTATTTTCTCACAGTTCTGGAGGCTAGAAGCCCAAGCTCAAGGTGTCTGCAGGGCTGGTTTCTTCTGAGGCCAGAAGACCATCTTAGCCCTGTGCATTCACATCATCTTCCCTCTGTGTATCTGTGTCCTAATCTCTTCTTTTACAGGATTGGATTAGTACCTACCCTAGCGACCTCATTTTACTTTAATTACTTCTTTAAAGGCCCTATCTCCAGATACAGTTGCATTCTGAAGTATTGCAGTTAGAGCTTGAATATATGAATTTTTGAGGGACACAATACAGTCCATAACACCCTCTTCCCATTCCCTCCACACCCCATATCTGCCCCACTCCCTGTATCTCCTCTGATCTCTGACACTCACCCTCTCTTCCTCATAGGATCGGAACCTTCTTCTGCCCTCTGCTGCCCTTTATCCAAATGATTACTCTTTTCATCATGTTTTACGTCAAAAATGTGAGTCAACCTGAAGTTGGAACCGATCAGCTTGACTCAGTCACATGTGACCCTGTAGTAGTTGGAACTGGGTGAGGGGGTGTGGTTGGGGGCACTGGGAAGGGTATCAGGAAGCCTGTGTCTGGCTGGGGTCCCTCTGCCTGCTCACAGATGGTAAGTGGCTACTTCTTTCTCTCCAGGTCAGCCTGATGATGAATTTCCAGCCTCCAAGCAAAGCCTGGCGAGCCTCACAGATGATGACCTTCTTTATCTTCTTGCTCTTCTTCCCATCCTTCACTGGGGTCCTGTGCACCCTGGCCATCACCATATGGAGGTAGGAGATAGCTGCCTTAGGATGAGGCCTTAGAGCTGGGGTGAGTGAGTGCTTTAAAATGCATATTTTATTATCAGTCAGGTGTGGTGAGGCTAGCAAATCAGGAGATAACTGCCCCTGAAAAGATAATTTTTTATGCTCACAGATTCCCACCAAAAGGGGGGACGCCACACCACAAGGGGTGGGGGAGCACGTGGGAAGGCACCATTGTAGTTCTGGAGGCAGAGGAGTGATGGGAAAGGTGAGCAGAGCCTTCAATGTGGTTTCCATGGGAAGGAATGGGCCAGGCAAGATAAGCAGGTTTACAACTGGCTAGTGTGAATAATTTCAGCAGGCTCTGGGGCACTGGGGCTGTCTGGAGTTTCAGGATACCTGGCCCTCGAGTGATTAGGGCAGGAGAATAGTGGCCCAAGGTGTGCGAGCTTGACAGAGGAGCTGGGGGGTGAGATGTGGGCTCTGGGTTGGTTGGTTTGCATATGTAAGACTTGCTTTGTAGGCTAGCCCTGGGAATGGCAGTCTCTCCAGGGTCAGTAAGGCCCCAGATGCCAAAACATCAGTAAAAAGACATGCTTAATATAGTGTTTTAACCCCAAGTTCCCTTGCTAACCAACAGACACTAGGAAGGGAATATGTCTGAGTTAGGTGCCCACCATTGTGACTGGCACAGCTTCCTCACTTTCTCCAGAATGGGGAAAAGACAGTTCCTCCCCCTGGAGAACAGAACTGCATCTAAATAAACTGAAAGGCCCTGTCTGATCAGGCTCTCTCCTACTTCTCCAACCCAAGGCCCATTGGCTTCATCTTCCTCTGGCACCACAGCTCTCCCTCCCTTACCCAGAGTCTGAGATCCCCTCTCTACACGGAGCAGGGTCCTCTATTTGAAGAGCTCTCCCCACTCCCCTTGCTTAAGGATCTTCTTTCCAACCTCTGGCTCTTGGCTCAAAAGTCATCTCCGAGATCTGACCTTCCTGACCATCCTTGTCTACTGTCAGTTCCACCTCTACTTTCTCTCAGATCAGTTTTTTCCTTCATTCCGTAGTTCACAGTCAGAAATGCCTTTGTTTGAATCTTTGTTTACTCATTGATTGCCCATCTTCTCCACTAGAGTATAAATTTGAGAGGGCAGGTACTGTGTCTGTCTTGTGTACCATGGATTCTCCAGGGCTTAGTATCTATCTAGCACAGTGCCTGGTACAAGTGCCATAAACCTAGAATGAATGAATGAATGAATGAATGAATGAATGAATGAATGAATGAAGGAAGGAAGGAAGGAAGGAAGGAAGGAAGGCATGAAGGAATGAAGGAAGGAATGAAGGAATAAACAAACAAACAAAGAAGTTAATTTTAGGATACATGTGGAACTGGAACCATTGTCAATTTAAGTAGCTTCAGGGCAGGCTACTCTGCTTTGTCTCTTCCTAACAAGCTCCTTATTGTCCTCTAGCTTCTGCTTGTTCATAACAGCTAACTGCGTGTGGCCATCATTGCCACAACTTCAGGTTCCATAGATTGCAGGGTCACTTCTTCATATTTCTTGGTTCAAGTTCCCAATTAAGGGAATCTGGTTGCCCCAGTTCATTTCTATGAGCCAAGGTACTACAGAGGCTACTGCCTGGTCTTTGGATTGACTGCTATTGGATCAGGTGACACTACTGTCTGAGAGCTGGTCCTCAGAAGTGTGAGTCATGAGTATAAAATCCACCAGCTGAGGCTGGGAGAAAGAGAGTTTCCTTTAGAATGAGGCGTGGGTAGAGCAGGCAAGAATGGCTGGTTCCAGAACCCAGAAAGGACCCCTGATTGTAGCACAACCTAGACCAGAGTGGAACACTAGAGATATCTTTCTGTTCCTTGTTTTACCAGATTGAAACCATCAGCTGATTGTGGCCCATTTCGAGGACTGCCCTTCTTCATTCACTCCATTTACAGCTGGATCGACACCCTGAGTAAAAGGCCTGGCTACCTGTGGGTGGTTTGGATCTACCAGAACCTCATCGGCAGTGTGCACTTCTTTTTCACCCTCACACTTATTGTATTGTAAGTGGGGCACCTTGGGAAACACTCTCCTGTGTGGACGGCCATAGGGATGTGTGGTAGGAAAGCAAAGGGCTACAGGGGAGCTCAGTGTTTGGGATGATCCTGGCTCTGCCCTTGAGTTTTTAAAATATATATTTCATATTTTCTTATCTTAGTTTTTTTGCCTGTTTTATGAGCAAAGCAATACTTGTTCTGTCCCTCTTAAGAAATAACATGGCTATAAAATGAAAAAAAAATGGATATGAGAATGCTTAGGATAATTATATGTGTGATTCTTTCTGAGATTGTGACATTAAAATGGGTTGTTCATTATTGATACATAGGATAGTGTATTTTCATTTTCAAATAGAAAAAGATCAATTTCTGACTTCTTGTGAAAAAAGTGGATTTGCCAAGACTGTGCCTGTTTTCCTGCATGAACACTTGGGTGGCTGACTAATGGCTGTCCCTCTTTGGAAGCCCAGCCCTGCTGGCATTTGAGATTGCAGTTCCTCACGCAGAGGGACACTGCCTCTCAGTCAGGCCCTCCTTTCCCAACACGAGGTCACCATTGGCCTCTTTAAAGTGGAATGTCTTCTTGGTGTCTTGCTCCTTCAAACTTCTAATTCACTGGAGAGCTTGTTAGAAATGCAGAGTCTCAGGCCCTATCCCAGACCTACAGAATCAGCACCTCCATTTTAACAAACTCCCAGCAGATGTGTATCACACTGAAGTTTGAATAGAACTGCCCAGATTTATAAATCCTGGTGCACATTAGAATCATGAATTTTAAGAATTACTGATTGGCCCCATGCCCATAAAAGCTCAACTGATCGATCTGAGCAGGGGCCACAGCATGAGTCCTTTCACTACCTCTCAGCTGATCCCATGTGCAGAATGGAGAGAGCCTTGCTATAATGTATTCAACCTATAACTCAGTCTGGCTAAAAAGTTGAATCTGGACCTACTCAGGACTCTATCTTGCCAAAAGAATCTCACATGCCAAAAGAAACACGTCCCTTTCAGGGACACAGTTGGGCCAAAATCCATTTTCAAGCAAATATTACAGTTCCTTTACACCCAGTTATAATCCAGAGCCTGCCAAACACTGGCAAACGTGTCTGCCATTCTTTCTTTTCTTCTCTTCCAGAATCATCACCTATCTCTACTGGCAGATCACAGAGGGAAGGAAGATCATGATCAGAATGCTCCATGAACAGATCATTAATGTAAGTTCTGTTGGACCCCTGTTATCCTTCTCCCTTTCTAACATTTTATAATGGAAATTTTCACACAGATTCCAAAACACAATTAGTACAATGAATCCCCACCTGCTTACCACCCACCCCTACAACCATCAACAACTATATACTCTTATTGCATCAGCCACTACCCCTTCACTGCAAATTACTGGATTATTTTAAAGAAAATCCTAGACTTTATACCATTTTATCTAAAAGAACATGTATATGCCTAAGATATAGGCCTTTAAAAAAAACATAAACACAATATCAATCATCACACCCAAAAGAATTACTACCTTTACTATCATTTAATATGCAGTCAATGGTCAGATTTTCTTAGTGGTCCCATTAAGTGTCTTTTTTACAGTCAGGTTGTTCAAATCAGGATCTGAAAAAGTGCCACATGTTACATTTGGCTGTTATGTCTTTTATGTGTCTTTTGGTCTATAACTGCTCATTCCCCTCTCTTCTTGTGCCATTTATTGTGGAAGAAGCCAGGTCATCATCTCGTTAGAGTTCCTACATTCTGGATATGTCTGACTTTCAACCCTGTGGTGCTGTTTGGCATGTTTCTTTTCTCTTTTTATTTCCTGTAAACTGGTGGTGAGATTTAGAGACCTGAGTAGATCCAGATGCAACTTTTTAGCCAGAATACTTCATAGATGAAGCTATGTACTTCATATGGCATTTGAGATATAAAATGTGATTTTTTAAAAAGATTTTATTATTTATTTTTCGAGAGAGGGGAAGGGGGAAAAAAGACAGGGAGAGACATCAATGCAAGAGAGAAACAATCAATTCATTGCCTCTCCTACTCGCCCCAACTGGGGACCAAACCCCCAGTTGAACCTATGACCTTTTGCTTTGCAGGATGACTTCCAACAAACTAAGCCACACTGGTCAGGACTAAAATGTGATTGTCTTTTTTGTGTGAGGTTAGAGTGATCAGTGGGTCCATGCTTTGTGAGCCTGATCCATCCATCATAAAGCTCCCCATCAACCTTTCTCTCTAATGAATGTTGCTGCCTACGATGCCTATTGCCTAGAAGATCAATGTATTTCACTGGGGATTACAAAATAGTGATACTCTAATTCTAGACTTTCTTCTGTATTGATTATCTGGGACTCTTCTATAAAAGAAGAGTTTTTACTCACCAGTGATTTGATTACCTTGAAATACAGTTCATATAGGAAAGGCAAAGTCAATGCATGATTCTTTTCCTTTATTTCCTAGTTTTCAAAATACCTACTGTATTAGTTTCCTGGGGTGCCATAAAAATTACCATGAACTTAGTGGCTTAAAACAACAGAAATTTATCATCTCACAGTTCTGGAGGTCAGAAATCCAAAATGAAGGTGTCAGCAGGATTGGTTCTCCCGGAAGCTCTGAGGGAGATTCTGTTCCATGCCCATTTCCACACTTCTGATAGCAGCCGGCTAATCTTGGTGTTTCTTGGTTTGGGGCTTCGTAACTCCTATCTCTGTCTCTATCCTCACAAGGTCTTTCTCTCTGTGTGTCTGTTTCTCCTTCTCTCTGATGGACTTGCCATTGGATTTAGAGTTCACCTTCATCCAGGATGATCTCATCCTCAAATCCTTGATTCAATTGCATCTGCTAAGACCCTTTTCCAAACAAAACCATGTTCACATGTATTGGGGTTTGGATAACTTGGACATATTTACTCAACTCACTCTATGCAGTGACCTTCCAAATGTTGCCAATAAGGATTTTTAAATTATCATGATGAATTCATGGCTTTAAGTATATTTTGACATCTTTTAGTAACAGTCACTTGTTTATGCTTAAGTAGCCTCATCCTTTGCTAGTGGAAATCCCTTTGAATTAGTTCCTGGGTTCTTTTGACATGACTCCAGAGGTTGTTGATAGTTTGCTTGCTCTCCGGAAGAATAAGCTTTCCGGATTCATCTTGTTCATTTCCTGACCCAGAACAGGAATCAGCCATTATTTTCAATTTATTCAGGGAGTCCTGGTGAAATGGTATTTAGAGACCACAATCTGGGCAAAGGGATACTCATTGCTACTGGGCAGGTTCTTTTCTAAATACCAGCATAATCATGACATGAGCACTTACGTCTAAGAACATGGAAAAGAAGCAGGACTCCCCAGGGTTCTCTCTGCTGGAGTCATTGGGGTTTCAGATCATTTGAGTCGGTCCTTTCTAGAGTATAAAGAAAGGGCATGGGTTAGTTATGCTTTTTTTCCTGCCTGTTCCCAGAAGCATTACTTATATTTTTATGATGCAGCACTGTGAATGGTTTGGTCAAGTCTTATGACGATCTCAACATGGGAAGGATTTGATTCTAAAACCTCCAGTTGTTAAGGCAGTGCCAGGCAGGTGTTTGGATGGCACCATTTCAGGGAGGCGCCATAAGCATCATCACAGGCCTACCTGCTTGGGAGTCTTGCCCAGAGGATGACCACAAAGACTGGAACACTGTCTCCAAAAGAATTCAGACAAAGAGACTGGGAATAGGCATGGCAACGACCTTTCCCGATATGATCACCTGCATCAAAATTCCTGAATGCTTGTTAAAAGTGCAAATTTCCTTCCCTTTTCCATCCAATAATAGCAACAGGTAACATGTATTGAGGACTTAGATGATGCCTGGCATTGCGCTAAGTGATAAGCAAAAATTTGTATTAAATTTTCATTCCTCTTTCTGGGCATATGCATTTCTTGAAACCACTATTTTAAAATTAAGGTAACCAAGGCCTGCAGAGTGAAATGATTTGCCCAAAGTTATAGGTCTAGTAAATAGTGGGATTTGAACCAGGCAACTCCAAAATTTGTGCTCTTAACTACAATGCAGTTTTGCCTCCCTGAGTCAAAATCTGTTGGGGAAATGTCGCGAATTCTGGCCGGCAGGATTCGTATGCCATGGCAGATGCGTGAATAAATTCACATGGAATACACTGGACTAGAAAAATCCAGGACCACTCGACCCCTCCCTTATCATCTGGGAGAGGCCTCCAGTGGCATCTTGACCAGCTTTTTATTGCTGTTCTCAGAGACACTACATCAGAATGGTCTTCATTAACTATGCATAGATTGTAGATTTACATTAGGTGGTAGACGCCCAAGATGGCACATCAAAAGGATAGATATGCAAATGGAAAGACAATAGACTTCCAGCTGAACTCGAAAGGAATAACAATACGGGTCTAGGCATGCATTAGCATAAGTTCTTTTGATTCAAGGAGAGAGAGGTTTTAGCATGAGCAAGTTTTAACTCTAGGAAATATGCCATCCTGATTTACCCACAGGAAATTCCGCTGTCACACACGTGGGTCCTGCTTGCCATTCCATGTTCCACAGGAGTGTTTTCTCCCTTAAATGTGAAACATTAGAGCTACATTTCCCATGGTGAGATGCATGAATTCCCTTTAGGGAAAGGCTAAGAGTTTGCATTTTTGCAAGCTCTCCAGGTAACACTTAATTCACTCCAGAATAAGGAAATAGCTGCTGCGTATGAGAAATTTCCAAAAATGTCGGCTACATCCAAGACTGTGGAGGAGCTTGTTAAAAATAAGAATTCCCAAGTTCAGCTCTTTCTTAGAGTATAATTCCAATTAATAAATGTAGAAGGAACACAGGGAACATAAAATGACGAAGAAAATAGCACAGTAATAATTGTTGCAAGCAAGATCCACTAGTGGATGCTATCATTAGTGGGTGAAAGTTTAAGGAAAAACGAGGGTATGGGAACTGGACTGACCTAGACTGGACAGACCATCAAAGGTGCTTACTAGCCCACCTCAACACAGGTGGGACATACTACCTTCTTGTCTGCAACAGATTCACAGGAAAGTGACTCACCCTCCTGGGAAAGGCATATCCACTTTCTTTCTTCCCCATCCCAACGAGAGAATTATTTAACTGGGTCTATTCCGCGAACACGGGTCATTTGATAAATGAAATATATTTGATGTCCTTAGATGCAGAGCTACAAGGTTTGACATTCTCAGTGGGAGGACAGGGCAGACCCAGGCAATGCAGGTTCCCAGAGAGGGTTCTGGGACAGAGGGAGTGTCATGAAGGGGGATGAAGTAAATCATTTGTCCTGGGCCTTCAGTCAGTGTCATATAAGTTGCTTCTAGCAACTAGGCTAGGAAAGGCTGCTACTCAAGCCTGCTGGGAGAATTGCTTTAGAGGAGAATATTCCAATTCACGAGGATATGAAATGTTTCTGTTCTTTCATCACGAGAAAACATGGCAGCGATAGCCATCCGATGGACCCTACCCACCTAGACATAAACCTCCCCAACATTTGCCTCTCCACCCACACCATCATTCATCCTCCACGTTTTTATCTTCATTTTTCTTCTTGGCAGGAGGGCAAAGATAAAATGTTCCTGATAGAACAGTTGACGAAGCTGCAGGATGCAGAAAAGAGAGCAAACCCTAGCTCGTCCACACTGGAAAGGAGAGATGTGGAGGTGAGGCTGGAGGCCGCCTTGGGATCCCCGTGAAAAGGGCATCAGGGAACCAGTGTCACATAAGGACACTTCACTTTCTATTTTGAGACATTTTTTCATTTTTTAATTTAAAAAATGTGCTCATTCATTCAGCACTTTCCCTGCCTGGCCTTGTCCTAGGTGCTGGGGTTACTGTAGTGTTGCTTTTTCACAAAAGTGGGGCTGTACAATGCACCTGTATCATAATCCCCCCTTAATATCGCGAACTTGTTGCAGTCTGTACATATTTGGACATTTGGATTATTTCCACATTTCCTTAAGGACTAAAAACAGTGTGCAATAAAACATTTTTGTTATAATTACTTTATGTGAGTATATCAGCCACAGGCCATCCAAATGATGATGTTAGTAGATATTGTCATATCACTGTTCCAGAGCCCATGCTGGCTTCCTTTGTGTTCTGGAAAATACAGCTAAACAGTAAACGAACTTTAATTCAAATGCCACTGGTTTTGAAAGGTATTATCTTGTCAGAAGAGACTGCTGTGTCATTTTCTGTCTTGTGTAATTCATGCCACCGGCACCACTCAGGGGTCTAGAGGCTCAACTCTAAGTCCTAGGAAGGCAGGAACTATGTCTATAGCCTTGCAGCCTCAGGTCCTAAACTGTTACCTGGCAAATTGTAAATGCTCTGTGAAATGAATAAAAAAATAAATGGAGCCCTGGCTGGTGTAGCTCAGTGGATTGAGCGCGGCCTGAGAACCAAAGTGTCGCCGGTTCGATTCCCAGTCAGGGCACATGCCTGGGTTGCAGGCCAGGTCCCCAGGTGGGCCACGTGAGATGCAACCACACACAGATGTTTCTCCCCATCTCTTTCTCCCTCTATTCCCTTCTGTCTAAAGATAAATAAATAAAATCTTTAAAATAAATAAATAAATAAATAAATAAATAAATAAATAAATGGAATCTCAGTCCCTAAAAAACACAACAAAACATGTTTGATGTTTTTATGGTTGAGCCTTGTTCTTAATCGGTCACTTCTTAGTTTTAAAATTGTGGGGGCTCACGAACCTTAGTGACTCTGCAACAGGACCTGGGGTCTACATTACTTTCCACTGAGGAGGCTGCCTGTTTTCTTCTTTTTCAGGAGCCAGGCCCTATGCAAGTCAGGGAACACGAAGCTGCTTCTGGTGAGTAACCCAACTGGCACTGAAGAAAATCTACTTTGTCTAGATGACATACCCCAAGACAGAGTATCAGAATTGCTGGTGTATCAGTTACTTATTCAATTGCAAGAACCAACCTAAAGTAGCTTTAGCTAAAACCCAAGCATAATTCTTGCTTTAAAAGCTGGGGCTCACAGTATGCCACAAGAACCTGGTTTCTTTCTATTCAATTCTTGTCCATGTTAGCTCCTTCCTCAGTTAGCCTCTTCCTAATAACTGCAAGACAGCTTTATCATCTTCTTCTATCAACTGGCCAGATCTGAGCTGCAGGCCTCATCTGTAGATACAGTGGAACAACCATAGAGTGACTTCCCCAAGAAAACCTGTGGTGAATGCCAGAAAGGGAATGAATGCTGGGGAGGAAACAAACCAATGAATTCATCTTTTGGGGGATAGCACTTACTGACAGCCTGCCATGATGGGAGTTCAAGGGACAGAACTGAAGAAACTTAAAAGAAGGAGGGAGGGAAGGCAGGAGAAGCTGCGCTATCTTGAAAGCCAGTGTGGAAAGATGGGGCAGTGTGTGTCTGTGCTAACTTCTCTTTCCTGTGTCAAACCCAGACCTGCGATTTAGACGGTCATTTCAAGAAGGTAATTCAAAGGCCTGAGATTATTGTAGCCAGACACTAATCAAATAAAGAAAGAAGATGAAAGTGGAACAACTTCTTCCATGACACCTGGGCCTTTTGGAGCTTTTCAGAAAGGAATTCAAGCCCTTTGCCAGGAGTGGAAACTGACCACAATGTAAATACTGAAGTAAAATTGGCCATTCCCTGTTGGTACTTTACACTTGAATTGCTGATTTTTTTAACATGAAATATTTGGGATTTTATAATAAAGACTGTTGTAATATTTTAACTAGTTTGCAAAAACCTGGAAAGAGATTGCCTGGGAATTTTATCTTCAAGAGATGTGCATATGAATTATTGGTCCTTAAAAATTTCTCTTCTCAGATCTCCCAGACCTAGCAAAGGTTTGGAAGGTGGTGCTAAGGCAAGTGGTTCAGTCTGAATAAAAATGATCCTCCGTGAAGGATGTGATGCCTCTGAATTGTGGAACCTGCATTTGTTCATGACTTTGAACTAAAAATGTCCCTATGTTACCCAAAGATAAAATACAAGCAGAGGTCTCATCTGTGAACCTAATTGCACGTCAAGTACATGCGTCTTTGGGGTCGGATGGGCATTGGAGGTGTGTGGACTGGGGCTGTGATCTCTGAGGTTTTATACATGACCATCAAAGTGTTATGTTGAACCAATCATGAGACCAGGGGTACGTGTGGAATACATATATGTATGTATTTGTGTGTGGAATGAATATAAATGAACACATGTGGGTATATATGTATATATACTCATATGCACACACACACACACACACAGACATGTAGCATTCTTTTGCAGATTTGCCAAATGATTCACATGGCGTGTGACTGTTCTTAAAACCGAAGGGTCTAGCAGAAAGGTGCAATTACTGAGCAACTCGAGGTGGGGGCAGTCTCCTCTTGAGTAATCACTGTCATGAAATCTAATTGGAACTGAATTTAGAAGACATTTAAGATACATTTGATACACAAACATCCAACCAGTGTTCAGTCATGGATTCACTTTTTCATTCACTTATTTATTCATTAATTGATTTCATCAACTGAATTAATTCCTTTTGGTATCATCTTTGCTAGTGGTTGCTAGTAGTGTTCATTCATTTCACAAATATGTGCCAAATGGTGAACAAGATAGTGAATAAGTCAAGATACAGCCTCTGCCCTCATACACTTACTGTAGCAGGTTAATTTAGACAGGAACTTAATCACTAAACAGTCATTGTAATTGTGATGGGTGCTCTGAAGGCTTCCCAGGGACAGTTGGGACACAGCTTGTCGGTGGAGTCAGTGAAGGCAGCCTGTGGTACTGCTGTTTGAAATGACTTTCTCCCCTCAGTGTCATTGTAATCCTGCTTGTTTCTCTGGCTTCTGCATCGAACGTGAACTCTGTCTGAAAGTGTCTTTTTGCTGACTCACCACATGCTAAGAGTTTCTGTCTCCATTCACCACCATCTGGCCTCCACTTCTGTAAAGCTCCTGCTTAGTCTGGAGGAATAAACACAATAGAAAGACCTAGTCTGTGGGCCTCACACTCACGTTGGGTGGAGAGTGCTTGTAACACTTGGTTTTCAGACAGGGGATGTATTAACCAAGTACCGTGGACTGGGTGGCTTAAACAACACAAATTTATTTTCTCACAGTTCTGGAGGCTAGAATTCCAAGGTCAAAGTGTTGGTGTCCACAGTTTTGTTTTCATTCTGAGGCCTTTCCCCTTGGCTCGCAGATGGCCACATTCCTGCTGTGTTCTCACATGGTTTTTTTCCTCAGTGTGTGCACATTCTGGTATCCCTTTATGTGTCCCGGTGTTCTCTTATAAGAGGATACCAGGCACATTGGAATAGGACTCACCTTAATGGCTTCCTTTTAATTCATTCACCTGCCTAAAGGCCCTATCTCCAAATATGGTTACATTCTGAGGTACTCGGGGTTCAGATTTCAGCATGTGATCTTTTGAGTCAACACAGTTCAGCCCATAACAGGAGCCAGCTCTCCCCCAGTCCCTTAAGGCTTCGGGTTCTCGATACTGGCTGCCCTGAGAATCACATGGGGAGCTGTCCAGCAACAGCCAAGCCCAGGTCCCACTCTAGAACTAAATCAGGCACCCATACTTTTTCTTTAAAGCTTCCCAAATGGTTTCAGTAAAAAGCCAGGGTTGAGAACTACTGAGCTAGGATCTAGATAAGTTCTTCCCAAACTTGCCTGACCATAAAAGCTACCCAAAGCACTTACTAAACATGCAAATAGTAAGCTTATAAAATGGCATCAAAATCTTCAGGGGACATTCTCCATCCTCCTCTTCCAATTTTATTTTAATTAGTTCCAAATGATAAAAGTAACATATGCTTCCCAACTGTCACTTGAAAGCTGGATAACCTCTGCAATTTTAAGTATAAAAAAAGCATTGCCTCTCTTTTGAATTTCTGCAGGATGATCCTTCCAGTGACCTCAGTGAATGGCCCAGTTCATTTCTTGTGAGGCTATTAGAAGATTTGGGGTGAAGTTCAATTACAAAAGGAGTGACTAAAATAACACAGACTGGCATATGTTTTTACAATCTTTGAACTGAGGACAGGTGGTAAGAATTCAGCTCATTAAAAGGAATTGTCTCAGAATGGTAACCAGCACTTCACAGTACTCCCCTAACTCCCCCAAGTTGAAACTTTTTCATAGCATTTCCATGTCTGATCAACTGAGACTGACCATTGAGAGGACCTCCACTTTGCGCATGGCTGCACCTGCCTGATACAAGTAGTGCCTTATACTTGTGTAGTGTTACTTTCTGCTCAGTGCCTTTCCCACTTTAATCACCAGAGCTCTTATTATAAAGCTGATTCTAGCCCTGGCTGGTGTGAGTCTAATTTGTGAGGCTGGGGAAGGGGCCTGAGAGTCTTTCTGTCAGTACTATGGGTCTGAGGGCCACACCCTGAGTAGTCGTACTGTTTTAGAGCACCTCCACATTTTAAATTTTATTTTTATAACAATAGTATTACACTGTTAACATATTGTTCAAAAACACTTGCACTCTTGGCTGGCATAGCTCAGTGGTTTGAGCGCAGGCTGTAAACCAATGTGTCACTGGTTTGATTCCCAGTCAGGGCATATGCCTGGGCTGTGGGCCAGGTCCCCAGTGGGGGCCACGTGATAGGCAACCACACATTGATGTTTTTCTCCTTCCCTTCCCCCCTCTAAAAATAAATGAAATCTTTTACGAAAAAACACTTCCACTTTTATCGTTTGAAACTCACCATTATTGCTGTAAGACAATTAGTGCAAATATGATAATCCTTATTTGACAGATGATGAAAACTTAGGCACACACAGGTTAAGTGATTTGTTTAAGGTCTAATAGTTAGTTAGCGGCAGAATCGAGGACTTCAGGTTTTCTCTAGCTCAGTGGTTCTCAGACTTGTGCAGGTATCAGAACTGCCCCAAAAGGCTTATTAAAACATCCCAAGTCCCACCCAGAGTTTCGGTAGTTCTGGGATGGGCTCTTGAGAATTTGTATTTCCATCAAATTCCCCCATAACTGATGATGAATAAATGTCTCAAAGGACAGTACCCACTGTCCCTAGCTGATATCCAGCCTCTTCTTAATATTTGGTGTTCTGTAGGTAGACTTTGAGCATAAAGTTTAATGATAGAACGAAGTCATTAATCTTCAGTATTTTTTATCAAAGAAATCAAATAACCTTAGTAATTATCACTCTATGCTAAAGGTTTGAGTGGATGTTTGTAACATTAACTCACCTTTGCTGTCCTCAAAGCTGTGGTTTACTGTCCTGTTGAAGCAGTATTTCCACTTTAGAAAATGGTATGTGTAATTTTATTAGAAATTTGCATCTAATAAAGAATATTTATGTCTTGCTGACATTCTTGTTGAAACAGGATTTTAGACACCAGTCTCCAAATAAGAAAAATCAGTGTTTAATTAAGTAGTGGATTTTTTTTTAAAGTCTTTTGAGACAGCTCTTCATTGTTACCTGTCGCCAGCATCCTGAGAGCAGAGGTGCAGTCTAATAAACAGCAGCAGATGTGATTTTAATCTGTATTGATGTTCTTAAAAGAAAGCTATCTATTGGGATTTTGGATGACTCCCCAATGCTGCTGAATCCTGAAATCATTTATCTAAACACCTAAGTTTCCTTCTCAATCTCTCTAGTTTCCACTGATATCCCCTAATTCATTCCTTCAACATTTATTGAACACCTACTATGTGACAGGCATTGTTGTAGGTATGGACCGGACATGATAAGCAGAGTTTTAGTGTGTGGGCTCTGGAACTACATTACCTGGGCCTGAACCCTTATCCTATTAACTGTTGTGTGACTTTAGACAAGCTACTTACCTTCCTGGTGCTTTAGTTTCCTTCAGTATATACTCGTACCTACTTCACTGTGTTGTTGCAGAGTAAACACATGGAAAGCATTTGAAACATGGTAGGCCGTCAGTAAATGTTAGCTCCTATTTAACCGCATGCACTTTCATTTAATCTCAGCCACCCTCTGGGGTGGTTGGTGCTCACACTGTCCTTATTTTACAGATGAATCAAGTAACTTAACTTGCCCAAGATCATACAGCTGGTAAGTTGCTCATCAGGAAGTTGGTTTTACTTTTCCCTGATCCCAAATACTGTTTTTAGCCCCTATACCAAGCCTTCCAAGTACTTAACAGTAGTGCTTGTTAACATCTTTCTCCAAGTTCTCCATTCTTCAAGGCCCGAACCACCTCGACAGAGGATCTAAACCCTTAATTGGGTACAGAGGAGTAAACGGCAAAATGGACTTGGGACACAGTGGCAACAAACTGGCTCTCAGTCCTCACACAACAGAGAAGATGTTAACTATGCTGTCCCGAAGAGAGTTCCTTCCCTGTCGGTTGTGCAGTTTCCAAAGGTCTGTCAAAGGAGGAATTCAGTCCACAGATTTTTTGAGTCGTTTTCCTATTGTCACTCTGGTCACAATGTGGCATGGAAACACATGCAGTTTAGATATCTGTTCCATTTATTGAATAAATTATTTGTCCTATTGTTAACTTTTAAATTCAAGAAAAATTTTGTAAATGTTTGAAAATGACCCAAGTCCCATCTACATTCTGCTGCCAACACCAACTGCAGCAAAAATCAGTTTGCTTCTCACAGCCATCTAGTTGTGTGAACTGGTGGCCTGCCAGCCGCAGGTGTGAGGCTGGTGACCCACCGGGACTCAGGAGGGAACTCATGACCAACTTGTGGGCCCTGTGATTAAAGCTACATACAGGTGGGACTGTAAGGTAGGAGATGGGGCAACTAAAAGAGAAAGACAGCTTTGCAATTTTTAAAGACTCAACTTCATTTCAAATATTGCTACTTAAGTTCACAGTAAGACCCTCTGGAAACTCATGTGGGAAGCAGGTGGGAATCAAGAGCTTTATAAAGGTAGACAGTGGGGAGCAGGGCGGGGGTGTTACAAGCAGGAACTTCAAGTCAGACCAACCTGGACTTGAATCCCAATTGCACCAAGAAATTTGAGACCCCGAGTGACTTTGCAGTGCCTCAGCTTTCTCATTAGTAAAAAGCGAATACCTCTAAGATTTTTGGGAGACAATTAAGATAATGTGTTAAACCACCACATAGTTGTTCATAGTTGGTACCCTGCCCCCCCATGTCTGCTAAATAAGACCAGGCTCTGCTGTTACCAGCTATGTCATATCTGAGGAAGACCCTTCCCTTCCACAGGTTTTAGTTTTCTCATGTAAAATAAGCCTAAATGTCCTTGAATTGTCTCATCAGTTGTAGAGCAGCTCAAAGAGTGCAACTCTGCCCCCTAGTGGTCTGTAGTTCTTATTTCAAGATATGTACCATAAACTCTTCCTCAGGCTGATGCCAACACTTCCCTTACTTACGCAGCACACAGAGGCTGCTGCCCCATGTCAGTGGATTACTGACAGTAACTTCCTTAAGTTCCTTTATGATATACTTGATACTCAGTTTTCCCCCTTAGTGTTCCTTTTAATGATTTTAATAGTATGATCACAAGTCTGATATCTACAGTACATTGATAATGTATCTGAATGCAAGTATTTTAAATAAGTAAATTACCTAAGTGTGTCAAGTTTTAAAATGTCAACTTTGAATGGTCATGCATTTCCCATGCATCTGCACTTGCACCCCAAACTGCACAACTCAATTTGTGCTTATCCTCACTGAGTCTTGGTGTATGCCTCAGCTTGGTCTGGGCAGGAGCTAGTGTGCCTTTTTGCAGACCCAGATTTTCAAGAGCAAAATTACTTAACTCAGGCATTCCATGAAGCACAGTGGCAACACCAGGTTTTGCTTTGGTTCAGGTAAAAATGCGATTACCGACTACTGCTTGGCTGGCTGCCTGATCTCCCATGGCTTGGCCTAGCACAAAGGGTTTTTCAATATCCCTGCATGAAGCCAGCAGGCAATCGCCGTACCCATGGTTTCCTCCCTGGGGAACAGTCTAGAAATGAGGTGCACAGTCTTCTAACATGCTGTCAGTGATATAACTGGAACCAAGATAGGATTCGTAGTAACTTTTTTCATCAAAGGTATTAACAGTCCAACCAACAACCTGAATGCCTTTAGTTGACCACTTCTTTATGTAGTTCCTGGAGAAAGAGAAAAAAACAAATATGTTAGAACAATGACCACTTGGCCCAGAATCTCTCATGGTCACTAACTATGGTACACACTGAGTACTAACAGTGCTCAGAAAGAGCCTCTTAACTGGTCTCTGCACTGAAATCAGAGGGAGTGTTCCAAAACCCAGCATGAGAACTTCCTCCACAATGTTCCATTCCAGCTTAAAACACTTCAGCAGCTTGCTAAAGAACCCCCAAGTCATACTGGAGGTAGTACCTGGCTTAGCCCCACCTGTTTCTTTGGCCTCATCTTAAACCACACTCCCCCTTTCTTTTCTGTGCTGCAGAACATTCTTTTTCTTTCAGTTCCTTGAAAGAACCAGGCTCTGTCCTGCCCTAACACTTTTGCATGTTTATCCCTCTGACTTGATCTCCACACCCACCTCCCTCAATTCCTACTCACCCTTCAGACTTTAGCTTAGTTGTCACTTCCTTGGGGATGTTTTCCCTTACTCCCCCACTAGGTCACATTATACATGTATACTGTTCTCTCCTACAAAGCATTTATCTTAGCTGTTATTTACTGAATTTTTATATGATTAGCATCTATTTCTTCCACTTGACTATAAACTCCATGAGGACAGACCATAGTTTTGTTTCTTTACCACGGTATCTTCAGATTCTTAGTATAGTACTACCTGCACTACTGTAGTCACACACCAAATATTTATTGAATTAAATGCCTGAAATAATATGAAACGAACTATAATCAGCTGAAATACACAGCTATAAAATTGCTAAAAGAAAGATTCAGAGATTGCCAGCACATCGGGGTACAAAAAGTTTCTTGGAAACGACAGAGCAGAGCCTGTAATGTATAGCGGAGCGAGAGGAAAGATGGGAGAGATGAGTTAGTCACTCACAGGACATTTTCGCTGTGGTTCTGACCTAGATCCTACGTTGGTTTTCAAAGGGAGCCAATCACAAGGAAATGTGATCTTTCATCAGTTTGGCAAATTTATTTTTTCCTTAAAATGGACTTAAAACCAAGAATATTTGATCAACTTGTTTTGGAAATAATATATGCCTGAACTCTTCCCACCTAAGAAGCTAGTGGCATTCTAATTTAATAAAGGCATGGTGGGCTTTGCAGGTGGAAACCAAGCCAGATGTCCACTATTAATCCTTCCTTTCCAAGAAGAGTATTCATGAAATGTCTCAGGACAAGATAAAAGAGCTTCCAACTTACGGAGATATAAAATCCTTTTGTATGAGGAAAGCTGAAATTCCACACAGATACCACAAGATATTGTGCATGCTCCAATCGAGCAAAACATCCAGGACCACAAACATGGACTGTTTCCAGAAAGCATCAAAGCGTGGTTTCCCGTCTCCTGTATGGCTAAGGCTCCAAGGTCTGTGAGTTAAAGCCGTTACTACATTCTGATCTGTTTGCCTCATCTGAAAAGGAATTTTGGAAAATGAAATAAATAATCATCATAAATCCAATACCTTCCTCTTATTTAAATTTAGGCAAGGTACTCATTCTGAAAAGTGGTCATAGTTGGTACCCTGCCCCCCACCATGTCTGCTAAATAAGTACCCTATCATAAACCTTTTGAGAAAATAATGTGATGGATGTAAAACATTTAATATAAGTATGAATAAGAACATTTCCTTCACAATCCTAAATGAACTGCAATCCTATCTTTAAAATGAGAAAATTATATCTCAGGATCAAGTTTTAATCATGTCACAAGAAAAAAACTTTCAATTGGACATCAATTTAAATTTCAGTCACAGATAATTAGAACTCAGTGAGGATGGAACTAAGATCATTTCAAGATGGGTTGATTAGCTGAAAAGAGTGGTTGGGGTGGGGAAGTAGGATGAGAAGTATGTGAGAAGGAGGAAAAAAGGAGGGGTAGGGGATAGGAAGAAAGCAAAGGAGAAATGGGGAGAGGTGGATAGAATTCTTTTATTTGTGTTCTATGCTCCTCTGGAGAATACAATACATTTTAAAGGCCTCTGTGGCCAAGTAAGTTTGGAAAACACTGTTCCACGTACCTGAAAGCCCTATGACGTTATTCATCTCAACGACAGTTTATATGTGGACAGGCTACACTCTTACTATACAATTTTAAATGTATGCTCTGTTGGTCACTGTTGAAGAGTGCTACAGAAGCAACTCATTACTTTGGAAACTGGAAAATTCAGGGAAAGATTAAGCATTTATTTCCCTATTGGGTAACTAAATAATAGGTGAGACTTTCTTTCTATAGAAGTATTTAGCTAATACATGAAATGACAGAATTAAAATATTAACATTTTGCAACCCCTAGTAAACTGAGAGAGCTAGCCATTGGTATCACTGGCAGCTGCCCACAAGAGCCAGCCAGGCATTGTGTGCCTCCTGCTGGGAAAACACCCTAACCTATGGAAGTATTTTGCCAGCAACAACTGAACCTAATTTGATCAAGCCCATACTCTCACTACCAATTATTTACAGGGAATATACAGAGGGGAATGTGCTGAACTGTATCATGGCATAATTAGTAAAATGAAAATGTATACACTGATTGGGTATTTGATGATCTTATAGCCTTATTGTTAATGATTTTAGATGAAATAATGGTATTAATGATACTTTTTAAAGGAATCACTTTTTAAAGATACTTAAAGCAATTTTTATGGATGAAGTGATATGTGGGCTTTGCTCCACAATCGCCCTGGGGAAGAAGAATGGGGGTATGAGTGAAACAAGCTGGACCGTGGTTAAAGGGGCTCACTCCACTATCATCGACTTTTGTGCATATTTTAAGTTCTCTGAAATTAAGAGATATTTTTCAAAAGGTATATTTTGCTGTTAATGAGATGTAGAGCTGCATAATTCTTTCTGTTCTGAAGACATTTATCAAAGTAATCTGAATGAGCCTATAAACATAAATAAAGGAGCCAAGAAGGAATTATGTTATTTACAATGGGGTATGAGCACAGCCCGGCTGGTGTAGCTCAGTGGACTGAGCGCGGGCTGGGAACCAGAGGGTCCCGGTTCGATTCCCAGTCAGGGCACATGCCTGGGTTGCAGGCCAGGTCCCCAGTGAGGGCCATGTGAGAGGCAACCATACATTGTTCTTTCTCCCTCCCTTCTCCTCTCTCTGAAAATAAATAAATAAAAATCTTAAAAAAAAAAAATGGGGTATGAGTACAATCCCCTTCTTGAATGCCTCTTGTTAAAAGTTTCTTAACTGACTCAGTTCAATTTAAGAGGCATCTGTCTTATGTTTACTTAGCCCATTGCTATGATCACCATTAACTAATAATAATATTATGTATAGCAAAAACCTAGAATTTTACCTTATAAATAACTTCTGGCAAGAAAGAGCAGACCACACTATTATTGTACAGTTGAGGGAACTCCATGTACATTTTCTTTAGAGCATCAGTAGCCTGTAAAACAGAAGAGATTTGCCCTGACAGGTATGGGTCAGCTGGTTGGGCATTGTCCCACAAAGCGAACGGCTACTGGTTCAATTCCCATTCAAGAGCACATGCCTGGGTTGTGGGTTCAGTCCCTAGTCGGGGCGCTGACGAGAGACAACCGATCAATGTTTCTATCTCACATCGACGTTTCCCTTCCTCTCTTTCTCCCTATCTTTCCTTCTAAAACACCAGAAGAGATCATGTATTTAAAATCTATTAAAATGTAATAGTCTTAGGAAATAACTATTATATATTAAGTACAACCTATCAAATAAATCACAAGTTTAATAATATATAGGGAGATTGAAAGGAGTATTAGAATCTACTATCCATTGGGATACATTTTAAACTCACATCTGCAGCAGATAAAGAAGCTGGGGTACTGCTGCTTTACTGTCTTGCTATGGGCCTATTCTCTTTGTCATATTTTTGGAAAGTATAGCAGACTGTAGGCCGATGGAGATTGGAAGCAAAATTTTAAAATCTTTTCTCTAGTTTAGCCACTAGGAAAAGTCCTTTTATACCTACAACTCTATCACCCTCTGCTTTTCCTAGCCATCAGCCTGGGAACTATAAAGGGCAGATTTTCAGTCCAGGTGACTGAGAGGAAAGGTCAACCATCATCAACATGAAGGCAGAAGCAATGGGACAGGGAGGAACTGGGAACAGTTGGAAGTCTCTCAGCTCTTCCCAAGATGAGCAGAAATTTCTTTTTGTAGCCCAGCTAATAAATGAAGAATAATAGAATTAAGATATTGACATTTCATAAGCTCTAGTGAATTATTAGATTGGCCATTGAATATACTGCTGCTACATCAAAATTCTTGAAATACTGCTAATTTTTGAAAGTCACATATACCTATAACTAAAAATAAGCAACACAGTGCATTCCCAAAAAAAGAACATAGAAATTATTCATGTTATGTTTCCCCTTCACTAATGTGATGGAGTTACAGAGCCAAAGTTATTTTCTTGATGTTTGAACTATCATCTGTACCATGTATAGTAACTCTTCACCTACATCATTTATTTAATTCTCATGAAAGCCCTATGTGGTACTTTTATTATTCCCACTTTTCCCATGAGGAAACTGAAGCTTATCAAGGTTGAGGTAGTAAGTCCATGATCTTGGCTCCTGTGTTCTACTATCTCCAATTAGCTGCCAACACTTGTTCCTTTAGACTACCACTATGGTGAGTTAGAGCACTATGTTCTACACAGTCTTGCCCAAACCACCTGCTGAACACCCAACCAGAAAGCTTAAATAGCTGGATTTTAAAAGTAAATGGTTTCTTCTTCTCTCCCCAACCTCCCTCCTATTTGAAAAGATAACCATGAAGGTTAGTATCCCACAGGTGAAACGCAGGACTACCAGGGTTCCCAAGTATCAACAAAACCTGAGGTGCACATTAAAAACACATGTTTCTTGATCCCACCATCCTAGACATTTTTGGAATTTCTTCTCTAGGTGGTATGGCCCAGAAATCCATATATTTATAATACTAGGCATTCCTGGTCATTCTGATGCAGACCACCTGGAAAACCTAGAACTACCAATTTAGCAAAATAATAAATTAAGCAGAGCACCATTCTCCTTTTTCTTCTAAAATAGGACTTTACTGTACTAAAGTTAGAATATATACTGAGGCTTCTATTTCAAATTTTAACAGGTTTCAACTATATCCTGGGATTGATTTAAAAAATTGACATCATCAGAATTCTAAGCTAGTAGATGATCATTACTGATTATAACTGTTGCTAGGGGTAAATACACCAGCTGTCCAAATGTGGAAAAAAGTATTTGTACTTGAAAAGTTGGTTATAAGAGAACAAATGTAATCTGAACCATATTTTCCCATTGCTTTCCATTGAAATATGTTTTTATGAGTAAAAGTGTATGCCCTAAAATGTAAGCAAAATTTTATTTAGGAGTATCATACATATTTGAAAAAATTAAAGTAATTTTCTGATAAAAGTATTACTGCTGAAATCATAGAATAGCAAGACTATACGAAAGGGATAGAAATCATACAGAAGGGATAAATCTATATAAAAGATAAATATCCTATTAGCTATCAGAAGCTTTAAATTTCATCCTTAGTTGTCCATCTAAAACCTTTAACAGACAGAGGAAACTGATGGTGTCCAACTCCTGAATTCCTTTTATGAGGTTACTTGAGCAGTCTGTTCAAGAAGTGCCTCTTCACTGTTTATTTAATATCTTTGGCAAATGCTTTATGCAAGTAAGAGAAACCTGACTCTTCCATTTTGTGCTAGTTGTAGAATGTCAGTTGTTAAAAGGTTCCATCAAAGGTTAAAAAGTTTGAAAGAGTCTATAATTTAAATGTTTTCCTTACAGATGTGGATTTTTTGCATTGTAAAGTTCCATTAAGCAAATATAATTTATAAAAATAATCTACGAAAAATAAATAACAAATATATAGTTTTGAAAATGACTAGCAATTAAAGATGTCTTTTTAAAAAAGTGAAATCTATGGTATAAACCATACCTTGTTTGCATGGCCCTTGACATCAAAGAAGATTGTGAGGTTATGATTTAAGCACTCTGCGACCGCTTCTCTCAGGGTAGGGATTTTTTCATCAGGGAAATCATTTCTGTCAGAGAGGGAAAAGGCATAGCATATTGCATAAAAGAGGAAAAAAAAAAATATATATATATATATAAAGTTTAGTGGAATAGGCATTTGACAAATGTCTCCCAAACAAGAGGAAAGAACACTTCCCCCAACTTCCTTTCTTCAAGCACACTGAAGCCTAAGAATAATTTACTATATAGACTTAAACCAAAGTACAGATATTCTTGACCAAAGAACAGCAACAAAAATGAAAATCATTTACTGTACTTTTTAGGAAATCACTGGATTTCCACTGAATTAATAATATAATTAGTAACTCTACTCACCAAAAGGTAGAGTATATGCCACCTTTGGAAACTCACAGACTTCCTTTGAAGATTGTAATTGCCCCAACAGAACCTTTGCAGGAAAACTTCTTAGAAATACATAAATCTCTGGACTGTATTGTTCATTTAAGTGTAAATGTTTATAATGAATAATTTTTTAATACATAATTTTCTGATAAAAAAGGAACGTTAAGTGCCTACTATATTAAGAAATCAGTTTTTCTCGCATAAAAAGTTTCACTCTACAAGATTTAACTTATGCTAATTCAACTGTATTATTTCCACTTTAAGATCTTGGCTTTAAAAAAAAGAAGTATTTGAGATCTTGTAATATATTAAGAAATCAGTTTTTCTCGCATAAAAAGTTTCACTCTATAAGATTTAACTTATGCTAATTCAACTGTATTATTTCCACTGTAAGATCTTGGCTTTAAAAAAAAGAAGTATTTGAGATGACATGTCCTAACATGTCATCAGTTTGACTCAATGCCATATAGGACTAGCTCTGGTATATATATACACATATATGTACACACACATAATTTATATGTCAGTACAAAGTGACTAGACAGAGTATTGTCTTGAGAATAAGATGGGGAATATTGTCTTGAGAATAACAGTATTGTCTTGAGAATGAGATGAGAATCTTAGGAAAAGATGAAAAAAATCCATGCCATATTTCTGTTCTTCCTGGCACCTGCTTACTACCTGGGAAACCTGTATACAGTTCAAAATAAAACACAACAAAACCACCCTCCTACAGCAGATGTAACTTGAAGGTGCCAGTGTCTGTCTGTGATTTCCAACAAAAGGTGAAGATATATTTAAGCGACAATCAACCACTTACCTTAATCTGTGATTTGCTGCAGGATTAAGCTTCCTAATTTGTTCAAATGTCAAATCACACAATCGACCAGTGCCATCTGTTGTCCTATCTACTGTGCTATCGTGCATTAAGACAGGAATCCCATCAGAAGTAAACTCAACGTCCAACTCCACGCCTGTTGCTCCATTCTTAGCTGCCTTAACAAAACCATCAACAATATTATTGTCAAGTGTTATATTGCAATATAAACACTCAACAGGGCTAAGTAGACAGCTACTCTTACTGATTCCTTTCACATTTAATTTATCCATTCCTCAGCTGATGGACATTTTTGTTGTTCCCACTTTTTGACTACTGTGAATAATGCTATGAATATTTGTACGCAAGTTTTTACGTTTCAGTTCTTTTGGGCATTTACCGAGGAATGGAATTGCTGGATCATATGGTAACTCTGTTTCACCTTTTGAGGAACTGCTGGACTGTTTTCCCACCAGTAGTATAAAGGTTCCAATTTCTCCATATCCTCACCAACACTTGTTTTTGATTATAGACATCCTAACGGGTATGAAGCAGTATCTCATTGTGATTTTGATTAGTATTTTCCAGATGGGTGATAACGTTGAGTATCTTTTCTTGTGGTTATTGGCTATTTGTACATCACAATCCTTCCAACAAATACTTATCAAATGCCTACTATGTATCCGCAGTGAGGAGAAAGTGCTGAGCAAGAAAGAAAAGAATCATGGGCCCTGGCTGGTGTAGCTTAGGGGACTGAGTGTGGGCCTGTGAACCAAAGGGCCACAGGTTTGATTGCTAGTCAGGGCACATGCCTGGGTTGCAGGCCAGGTTCCCAGTAGGGGGCATGCTAGAGGCAACCACACATTGATGTTTCTGTCCCTCTCTTTCCCTTTCTAAAAATAACTAAATAAAGTATTAAAAAAAAGAAAAGAATCATGGATCTCACATTTCAGTGGGGAGAAACCGGCTACAAACATGTTACATGTAAATTATGATAGTGATAAATATTTTTAAGATTTTATTTATTTATTTTTAGAGAGAGGAGAAGGGAGGGAGAAAGAGAGGGAGAAACAGCAATGTATGGTTGCCTCTCACATGGCCCTCACACGCACCTGGCCTGCAACCTAGGCATGTGCCCTGACTGGGAATCGAACCGGGACTCTTAGGTTCCCAGCCTGCGTTCAATCCACTGAGCTATACCAGCCAGGGCTGATATATATTTTTTAAAAAGAAAATAAGAGAGTAATGTGAAGGCCAAAGTAGGTAAAGGTCACTAGACAAGGCAGACAAGGCAAAGTCTCTCTAAGAGTATGACATTTGAGCTGAGACTATAATGATAAAAGGGAGTAAAAGGGAAGACCCGGGGAAAAGTTTCCCAAGCATAAGAATTGGCAAGTATAATACGAAGGCCACAAGGTAGGAGGGAGCCACAAAGTGTTGACCTAATCTATAGATCCTTGGCCTAAAGAGCTTACATTTGTGGAGGTCTTATCAGCCATTCCTTATCCTATTACCCTATTTCTTCATTACACTTTTCGCTCTCTTAAAAGTGTCTCATTTATGTATTTACTTGTTTAAGGCCTGTGTCCTTGACTCCGATACAAGCTCTGTGAAAGCAGGGACCCTTTCTGTCGTGTTCCTGACTGTATTTTCAGTGCCTGGCACATAGCAAATATGTAGAACTTCCTGTGTTCTGTTAAGTACTTGAAGTCGGGAGCCTTTCCAGATCTCAAAGGGATCGACGGCCACTTCGGAGCCTTCCTGGACGAACAGGCTACTAGGAAGACTATCGTGAGGGGACTGCGTAACCTCCGGAAGAACAAGCAGCAGTCCAAGCTCCCAGGAGGGGCGCGAGGCGAGGTGGGTGGGGGACTCACCTGTCGAATAGCAGCCAGCGTGTTCTCGGGCGCGTCGTGGCTGCCGCCGCGGTGGGCGATGGCGGAAACGCGGTCCCTTGGCTTGAGCACCTGCAGGGCCCTGCGGGAGGGCAAAGGCTCAAAGCTGAAGAGGCGCAGCAGGACGTAGAGGCTGCCGGTGAAGAGGCAGGCATTGAAGGGGCTGCGTGTCACCAGCAGTAGCAGCAGTAGAATGAAGGAGAAGGGGCCCAGAAGGCCCCCTTGTTCCTCCCACAGCCACATGCCGGCGCCCGCACCGGCACGGACGGGAGTCCCGGACCCGCCGGGATCCCCGAACAAAACAGCAAGAAGCAAGAGCAAGAGCCCCAGGTACTCGCCTAAGAAGCACCCTTCGAGGGGTACAGCGCCGTACAATGGCGGCGGCGGCGGTCACATCCGGAGAGAGAGGCAGCAGTCCAGCCAATCAGGGCCGGGGATCTCCAGAGCTCGGGGGCGGAGCCACTGGATGACGATAGAGGCGGGCTCAGGTTCTAGGCTCGCGTCCCAAAAGTGGCTTTTGGGTTACTCTGGGTCTTGACTTCAACCGGTTTTCATATTGCCGAAGGGCAGGCGGGCAAGAGCTGTTGTACGGTTGTACGACTGCAAGGGATCTTAGTGACTTCTTCATTCTGCCCTCGAGGACACTTCCCCGGGAGCCTTGAAGGGGCAGGACTCTTTTGACTATTTCTTCAGTTCAGTTCAAGGTGTGCCAGAAACCAAGCCGGGTGCTCAGGACACAGCAGTGAACAGGATCTATGGGGTCCCTGCACTCCTGGGTCTTATGTTCCCGTGAGAGAAAATAATAGTGGTAGGGAGTACAACTAACATTTATAGAGCACTTAGCATGTTCCTGGTTCTGTGTGAGCAAATGCTTCGTGCATTATCTCATATATTTTCGTAACAGCCTCAGTGGGTAGGTGTTATCTCAGGAGGCTGAATCCAGTTGACTTTAGGATTTTTCAGATTCCGAGGGAATGAAAGAGCACAGCAAAAGGAAGTATAATCAGATTATAAAGATGGAAGGGATTTTAATGACTCCCTCATTTCATAGATGAGGACATTGAGGCCAAGAGAGGTGAAGTTAACGGCAGAGTCTGAAGTGACACCAAGCCACCCCAGTTTTAGGCCAGTGACGTTTCCACCGCTACTTCTCCTAACCTCCACCTGCTAAGGGCCAGTAGCGGGGCTTCTGTACCAGGTACTGTGCTAGAATTATGTTGTTCCTCATAACTAACCTTGTGACAGTCACTTTTAAAACTCTCATTTTACATATATAAAAATATGCATGGGAAGGAGACAGAAGGTAAAACCGAGTTAGGAAATAGAAGGGGCTTCTACATCATATTTCGGAAAGCAGGTAACATGTTTAGACAAAGAACTTCGGCGAAACATTTCGGCCTTTTTCTGCCACCTCGAACCCGCTACCTTTCTCGCACGTTATTTTCCCACTGATTTGCAAAAGGGTAAGGGATGTCTTAAATTTTAGAGTTGGCATAAAGGATTCCGCAATTTTTTATTTACAAAAAAAAATTGGTGCATGTCGTTTGTTTTTCCAACGATCACAGAAAAGGGGAGCGTTTCCATTCTAATTACAATGGTAAAGGGGTTGCTTGCAGTGGAGACTACATTTCCCATCGTGTACTGCGCTTCTCTACAGTACTACGCCCTCCATCACTGGACCAGGACGCTAACGCACCTCTGGGATTGTAGTTTTCTGGTGGCCCAACCGTTTCGGCGGCCCGGGAAGCAACCACCGGAAGTGCCTGCCCTGAGAGGTGGAGTCCCGGCGGCGGCGGCCGTTGCCAGGAGCCCGCGTTGCCGCCGGAGACCGGTAATATGGCCGGGAGGAGACGGAGAAGGCGGTGGAGGACTGAGCTGCTCTCTGTCAGTACCAGTTGAGCCGTTTGCTTCCTGACAAGGCTTGTGGTGAGGGAACGAAAGGTGGCCGTGCCGTGGGAGATCAGGTGTGTGTGTGCCGAAAGGGCTTGACTCAGAGGGTCCCTGCTGCGAGGCCACCCGACGAAGTGGAATTGGCGCTCTGAGGAGCTGCGGGGGGGCGCTCGGTACGGAACCGGCGAGCCGGGGCCGGGCTCCCGGGCCTCGGAGCCCTGGAAAGGCGCTGGCGTGGGAAGGCGGGTTCCCGGGCGCCGGCGGCCTCGGGCGCGGAGGTGATGCTCGGATGCTGACACTGCCTGGTGGGCCCCCGGGATGCAGCCTCGTCGGCGGGAGGCGCTGGGGTGAGAGCGGAGGATCGGGGTAAATAAACTGGCCCGAGCCGGAGAACCGCCTCTTATTGATAAAACTGGGCCTTTTTTCTGCTTCTACGATGCTGGCGAGGCAGGCGTCTCCAGGGTGTGCACTGGCCATTTCTGAACGTGGGTTACCACAACCGGCCGCTCTCGGAGCGCTGTTTACTGTGCCTTTGCGACTCTCTGGGGCATAAGCGTGAGGCTAATTAAGCAAATTCTCTGGATTGCCCCTGATGCTACGAGGTAATTCCCACTCTTTGCTTCTGTCGGCTTTTGATCCCACTTCCCTACTCCTAAGTTAGGCAAATGGCAGGTGCTGGAGATTGATGTCATGAGGAAGGGTCTGGAGGCAGTGAAATGAGGAAGCCGTTGTCCTCCTTTCCACGTTTTTAAGTTACGTTTGAATCTTACCGGGAACCAAGCACTGTCAGTGCCCTCCAGGATTTCATAAAGAGTGATAAAAACCATCATCATCTGCATAATAAAAGCAGCCCCCATTTGCTGATGCTTTCTGCATATCTTGCAGTGTATTGGTTGCCATACATGTATTAGTTCATTGAACCCTCACAGAATCTCTTTGAGACAGATGAGATTATCCCTATTTTGCAGATGAGGAGACTGAGGCATAGAGATGATAAGTGAATTGCCAAGAATTTACAGCTAGTATATGCCTGACTAAGAAACCTTCCCCCTGGATTGCCTCCATGAGCAGTTTACGTCTTTGGGAGCATTGATTGGCAGTAAACAACCAGCTAGCATCTGAAAACAAAGCAAGATCTGTTCTGTGTTACTTTTACCATTCTCTTCAGTGACGTTTCTGGTAGAGCACTGGTGAGGAGTCTGTGGAGTTTACAAAGAGGCTTAATTGGAGAAGGGTCATGGATTAGAAATGGGGAAGACAAGGCATGTCTGAACTTGATGCAGCTAACAAATTATTAATTCCAGTGGGCCAGTAATGCCTGATAGCAAAGTATAGGGCAGTAGATTTGTGGTTGGAGTGGCCTTGTAGTCAGGGCTCCCTTAAACCCTGCTCACAGGGGTAATTGTGTTGTGAGAGAGGAAGTGCCCTCTTGCTTAATTATATAGGATACAGGTGCTCACTTTTTAAATGGTTGCCTTCGCAGTTTAGAGGTGCCAGTTTCTTTGAGGATAGGGTCATCCATGATCTACCATTCTCTAAGTTCTATTCTTCCTTGCTAGCTTTTTCTCTGGGTGAGTGTACGTTATTGTTTGAGCTAATTGCCCTAATTTATTTATTCGATACTTTTTATCAAGTGCTACTGTGTGCTGATGCTGTTCTATGTAATGGGGATTCAGTGGTGAGCAAGACTCAGAAAGTACCTGTGCTTATGGAGCTTACGTTTTGGTGGAGGAAGACAGACAAAAACAAAGGAAATAAACAAGATAATTTCAGATAGTGGTAAGTGCTATGAAAATTGGGAAGCAGCGATGTAATGTGGTAGTGACTGACACAGGGTTAATTTAAAGGGACAGCCTTTCAAAGGCAGGGACAAACAAGCTAAGACTGAAGGATAAGAAGGATCCAGTCATGTTCTTCTGGGATCATTCGGTGATTTCCATGATCATACAAGCACTTGTATTGGGATGTTCAATGTATTACCATATACCATAAGTTATATTGTAATAATAAGTTACTGTACATTTGCAATATATATGCATGCACGTACTGTTTAAGGGATGTGAATTTGACTTTCTGAAACAATGAAGCATCTATATGATGTTGTAGAAAGAAAAATAAACTGTTGCCAGAAAGCTATTTTAGCAATATTTCCTTCAATTTCCCAGACCTTTAAAACAGAACTTCATGCTTTGCATGTGTATTCATAGGAAATATATTACATTAGTTATATGAGTAATCCATTTACGTTCTCTGTAATGCTGGATGTATGGGTTGTGTTAAAAACTATTTGAAAGTATTTTAGTAGAAATTGGGTCATTTGAATTCCTCTTACATCTTACCTTCTGCATATTTTGGTTGTTAAGACATCATAATATGGGTTGAAATCTAGACTAAAAATTGAGGTCTTGCTATGGTTATCATGCAGTAAGGTGTTTTGTTTTTACTTTTGTTTGTTTTATAAATATGTTTGGAAAATAATCTCATTCACATGCTAGAGAACTATTTCTTTGAAACTAAACTCTCACTTAGCATAGGTCAAATATAGAAATAATTAGAATTGATGGGGTGGTAGAAAGAAGTTAATTAAGACTACCAGTTGGTGAAAAGTAGCAACATATCTTATTTTTTAATAATCTAATCATAATTTGAATATGCTTTTTCTTCATTTCTAATTGCTCTATGTCCCAACACTTGAGTGTACTGAATTTTTAAGTAACTTGAGGTTTAGGGCACTATCATATTCTCTCTTATTTCATCTTTGCATATTTTAAATCACAAATTGAATTTACCTACCCTCTTTCTTTTTTCATTAACGAATTGTTTTAAAATGAACATTTAAAGGAGCATTATTGTATTAGTTTTTCTGTTCTCACAGTTCATTCACTTGTTGGTTATGAGTCTGATGTCTCTCTTTTATTTTTCATTATATATTTATTTTTTTGAAAATCCATAATTAATATATTTTTTCTTATTTAAAGAAAACAATGTTGGACATAATGCTGTAGAAACAGGCAATCAAATATTTAACCCTTGCAAGATGAGTGGATATGAGGGCTAATCCTTCATGGTTACTTTCTATTTTCATAGCCACCATCACAGTTTCCAGAAATGGTGCAGCTAGTGGGCTGATTATTTTAAGTAGTTTGGCAATGGTTCCAATTTTTAAATAAAATAGAATTATTATGAGAGTCAATAGATTTTCTGTTTTCTTCTGCTGACTGGTTTGGCTAGTGATGATGGAGTCATGATTTATTTTTAAGATATGCAAGTAATAGCCTTTGAACTCCATGATAGAAAAAGAATTTTTAAAAGTGGGTATCTTCTTTGATTTAAATAGTACTTCTGTCTTCTTCTTTTTTTCTTTTTGGCTACAAAAGTTCTTCTGTATTTTTTTTGGCGGGTGAGGCCACCTTTGTATAATTTAGTATTGCTTTTGCTGTGTAGCTAAGTGCTGCTAAAGAAAATATATTCTATTTTGTAATCTAAAGTTAGTAAAGCGGTATAGAATTTTGTGTCCTTTTAAGTAGATTTCACTGATAAGGTCTCAGTACTTTTCTGAAGATTTGTTTGCATACACATGTTCAAAAATATTTACTATATGAAGTAAGCCACCTTATACTGAAGAGTTAGCTACTGATCAATGAAAAAATTTTGAGAAGGCCAGTTCTAGGAATTTATGAATTCTAGGAATATTTCAGTGTACTATAAAATTTGCTGAATAATTAAGATCTATTTTTATCAGCACATTGAAAATGACATTGTTTTCTTTTATAGCGTGGTTGTGGGAAGATGGAGGAATATGAGAAGTTCTGTGAGAAAAGTCTTGCCAGAATCCAAAAAGCACCACTATCCACAGAGAGCTTTCTACCTGTCCAGTTTGAAAGCATTTCACTTATTCGCTTCCATGGAGTGGCTGTGCTTTCTCCACTGGTAAACATTCTATGATTTTAAGTAACCTTTTTTTCTATAATGAACCACTAAGGCAGTTCACAGGAAAAATAAAAGAAAGACTTTTAAACATCAAAAAGATGCCTAACTTATTTGTAATTAAAGAAATACAGATGAGTCAGCATTTTTTTACTTATTAGATTGGCAAAGATCTGATAGGAGGACGTGGTTGGTGTTCCTTAGGATGTGAGGTAAAGGCACTTTTGCTAAGAAAATCAGTTGACTTTATTTTTTGGTGAGCAGATTGGTAGTCTTTATCAGAATTTAAAAGTCTACTTAACTTTAAACTCAGCAATTCCATTTTGGGGAATATCTTACAATTATATTCTTATCTTAGTGCCCAAAGAAATAGCCATAAGGTTATAAATACCATCATTCAAAATAGTCCATCAGTAGTGGACTAGTTTAACTATGGTCTGTTTTATAGAGTCTCATACATGCAATTAAAATAAGTCCAGTAGACTTAAATGTATGGGCATGGAGGCATCTGCATGAGCTGCCATAAATCACTGCACACAGCATATTATTGGAGGCAGTGTAAGTAGTGGTTGAAAACCCAGCTCTGGAGCCTTCTGGTCTGGGCTCAAATCATTGCTCTGCCACTTACCTGCTTTGTGAACTTGCAGGTCCATTTCCTTTATTTGTTAAATTAGGATAAAAAATAATGCCTGCTACACAGGGCTGTTTTGAGGATTATCTGAACTAATTAATGCGTTTGGATTTTTATTTTAATTTTTTTTAACTATTTGGATTTTAAATGAGGATATTGTATTCTTTCTCTGGGGAGGGGTAAGGAATTGTAGGATGAGAGAGGGAAGATACATTTTTCATCATAAACCCTTTGGTACTGATTGAATATTTTTAAAATGTATATAATTTTATTTCAAATCAGAAAATTAATACCATTGAAAGAAAGTGAGTTTAAATTTTTTTGTATAACAGGAGTTAAAAGATCAGTATTTTCAGTCAACTTTTTGAAACGAAATTTTCAAACATAAAGGAAAAGTTGAAAGAATAGTACAGTGATTACCCATATATCTACTAGTTAGATTCAACAATTTTTAACATTTTTGCCCTCTTTGTTTTATCACGTTTGTGATTTTCTATATGTATATGTGTATGTATATTTACCTACTCTTTTTGCTTTATTGCTGAGCCATTCGAACATTGCAGATACATGACACTTCTCACCTAAATACAAAATGATGCAAAAGTAGGTATACAGTTGTTCATATGAAAAATAATATAATAATTAATAAATAGTAATACAAGAATAAACTCTGTTTCACATACAACTGTAAACCTATTTTTGCCCTACTCTGTATGCGATACACATATTCTAAGAATAAGTATATTCTTTTATATAAAACCTCAATACCATTATCACACCTAAAGCAATTAATAATAACTTTAATGGCATCCAATATTCTGTTCATATTTCTCAATTTGTGCTCAAAATGTCTGTTATAACTCTTTTTTTCTAACCTGGATCCAGTCAAAACCTCTTGATCCAGAACAGTTCCTCTACCTCTTAAAAAATTTTGTCATATGATAGTGAATTTTTAGTTATTTTGTAGAATGCCTTACATTTTGAATTTGTCTAATTGTTTCCTTCATGGTGATTTTTAACTTGTCCTCTAGTTCCTGTAGCTCCTATAAACTGGAAATTAAGTCTAAGAGTTTTATTAGTCATGTTAAACATTTTGGGCAGGAAATGTTTGGAATTGATGTCAGGTACTTTGTAGTAAATTAAATCAGAAGTTACATAATGTTTAGTTCCTCTATTTTGATATTTAGTTTGAATACTTGCTTTTATAGTGGTTATTACCAGGTGACTCTTCAAAGGTCTACATTTTCTTTCCCCTTTTTTTATTAGCAAGTTAACTGTGGAATCATTCTTTGGCACCAGGCAAATAAGCGAAAATTTTAAAACAATGTTTTTATCAGCTACTTGGTGACAAATTTGCTTGATTAGTTTTATATGGACCAAAATGTCTGTGTCTTACAGCTTAGGATCTGTGACTCCATCAGTTACTTATGTATAAGTAATATCTGATGTTTATGGACACTAATCCATGTTTTTATGTTGTATCTAACAGATGACTTTTGGTAACTTTGGAATAATTTTTTATGACATTTTCATTTGCGTGAGTCTAAAATAAGTCTTGACTCCTTAATGCAGTGACAAAACTTCTCAGGACTTAATGATTAAAATTTAAATCCACTGTAAAAAGATAAAATGCCTAGAAGCCATCAGTTTTTAGGTACATTATATTTTTAGTGGCGGTTATGCAATGAAGTGGAACCAAATATGTGTTTTAATTTCATAGACAAATAGAATGTCATCTATTTCTCTTGGGACATTTTCTTGAGGCAGCAAAGTGGTAAATTGTACTTTTATTAGAAGGTTAGAAATTGAAGAATCTGACTGACCTAGTGAAGTAAGACATTGCCAAGTGAAAAAAAGCTCAGCATTAGCCAAAAGGGCTGATTTTATACCTCATTTTAGAGCATTTAATAAGGTTTTTTTTCTTTTGACTTTTTTAATTGAGAATAATTTCCATACAGTAAAATACACAGATCTTATGCACTAAAATGCCATGAATTTTCACATATGGCACACAGTCGTGTAACTCACACCCACCCAGAACATTTTCATCACCAGTGAAAGATCTTGCATGCCCCATCCCAGTTATTACCCCTAACCACTTCAGATTTTTTCACTGTAAATAATTTTAATCACTGTGATTCAAATTGATTTTATGCTTTTTTATATTTCTGAAAAATACTTCTTGGTGATGTTTTACAGCTTAACATTGAGAAAAGAAAGGAAATGCAATATGAAAAACAAAAAGCACTTGACGTAGAAGCAAGAAGGCAGGTTAATAAGAAAAAAGCTTTACTGACTCGTGTCCAGGAGATTCTTGAAAATGTTCAGGTATGTAATTTAAACTCTTTTCAGTTATAATTTCAGAAATATATTTGCCCTTAATAATTAATTACGAATATACGTTGCTGTTTTGTTTGAGAAACATTATAATTTGTGATATTCCATTTCAGTTACTCCAAAGAAAACTCACTTGATTGTTAGTGATGCCCAGTACTTGAGTCAGAGGGCACTTAGACAATGGAGCCATACACGGAATATAATTGCTTCTTGTCTGGGTCTTATGACTCTAAAAACATTGAATTCTCAGTGACAAAATGTTAGAATTGGCCATTATAGTTTACCTCTGAACTAATCAAGACTATTGACTTAATGACCTTATTCTCCTTCTCTGCTAAAGTAAATAACTGCCCCCAAATTTTTTTGGTGAAAATTTTCCTCTTAGATACACAAATGTAAATTAGATTAGAAAAATACAATTGCCTAGATGCATCTTAGATCCAAATTAAAACCATTTTAAACAAGAGGTCCATACCTTTTGTAATTATTTTTATTTAGCTTAATTTAAATTTGTATAAACAGTTTGTTTTAAGGTCTGGATCTCATTGCATACTAAAAAGAAAAACAAATGAATTCGACTAAACAAATAACTTCTGCCATATATAGCACTGTTTTGCTGGTTACATCTTTTTGTTTTCTCATATCCTTAGGGGTTTGTGGTTTGTGTAATTCATACTAGATGAGACATGCACAATGAATCTTGAAATATTTCCCATTAGCAGTTACCTTCATTTCTTTGTGGGTTTTAATTTGCAGATTATAATTACTTCTCATATTAAGTTTAAAAAATATAATATGTAACTCAAGGGTGGTTTTTTAATTACTAGATTTTTTAAAAATATTGAAACGAAAATGGTATGTCATTCTTGGCCCATTGAGGAAATGTACCAAATATGTTACTAAACAGATTGTTGTTGAGTCTGAAAACTTTCTCTGTTTAATAGCGCATATTCAGTGTTGAACTGTAATTAATTAATTATGCAGGTAGAGAACTTTTATATATTAAAACTAGATTTCTAAGGTCTGTTTCATCTGTAAAACCTATGATTCTATTATAGGTTTTTTTTATTTACATCATTTAACTAAAGGCTCACGTTAGCGGTATACAAAAAGCATTAAACCTATGAAGATGTTCATGAATTTCATGAATATGTATATCTTTTGTTTTATTTTGGTCCCGAGGTTCTGACTGAGTACACCTTGTTGTGCTGTTTATTGCATAGTACCTGGAAACCGTTACATGTCTTGGGATTTGTAAGGTAAAACAGGAGTGCCATATGGTCTAGGAAAAAACACATGCAAAACAACCTGAAAACCTTTCAATAATCAGGATTCTGGAGTCTGTATCACATAATAATATGACAGTGACTTCTGCTAGTTTAATATATGCTTGTATAATCTTTATTTATTTTTTATTTATTAGCTTTTAGAGAGAGGGGAAGGGAAGGAGAAAGAGAGGGAGAGAAACATCAGTGTGTGAGAGATACATCAATTGGTTGCCTCTTGCACCCCTAACTAGGGACCTGGCCTACAACCCAGGCACGTGCCCTGACTGGGAATCAAACCATCAAACCTGTGACTTACTCGGTTCAAAGGCCAGCGCCCAATCCAGAGCCACACCAGTCAGGGCTACTCTTATAATCTTTAGAAACCATCTAGCTCACTTTTAATTTTTTTGCACAGTCAAATTATTTAGATACAAAATTAATTTTATTTTTTCTTTTGGATCTCTTGTGTATACAATTGTTCTCATCTTAATTTATCAATTTTTTTTTTTTGCTTGTTGTAAAGCCCACTAACAGATTCCTGTTTTATCCTTTTGTTATCCTCACTGGAGGACATTTTTTTTTTCACTCTTTTTAAAGAGACAGGGAAGAGGGGGAGGGAGGGAGAGACAGAGAGAGAAAGAAACATCACTTGGTTGCCTCTTTTAAGCTCCCTAACTGGGGACCAAACCCACAACATAGGGATGTGCCCTGACTGGGAATCAAACCCACAACCTTTCCATGTATGGGATGATGCTCCAACCAACTGAGCCATAATGACTAGGGCAACAGGTTCCTGTTTTAAATGGCTATCAGTTAATCCAATTGAAATGTGCTTTAATAAATTGGGTTTTAAGTGGAAATTTTTCTTATTTTTAAGTAATTTAAGTTATATGACTGAGCCATCATTTCCTACAAAATTATCTCATCATATTGAAGGATTTTAGCTAATATTTGGAGTATGTGGGAGTCAGGAGTCTTATTACTGAATTTTTTTTCTTAACCAATATCCAGGGCAAGTTAGTCTTTGTTAAGGAGGGGATCACCTATGTAAGAAATATAATTACTTGCTATTATATTATCTTGTTATCCCTAAGTGATAGCTCTTGTTGGTGGAACATTTGGTGACATTAATAACATAAGCAGAAGAAAGTTAAGGCAAATGTTTTTATTTCAAGATTAAATTATACATGGATATACGGCTGTGTGTGTTTCTACACATGTACATATGTTCATATTTGTTATCAGAACAAGTAATTTCCTTTTTAAAAAAACAGACAGGGCCCAGCTGGCGTAGCTCAGTGGATTGAGTGCGGGCTGGGAACCAAAAAGTCCCGGTTTGATTCCCAGTCGGGGCACATGCCTGGGTTGCAGGCCAGGTCCCCAGTGAGGGCCATGTGAGAGGCAACCATACATTGCTCTTTCTCCCTTCCTTCTCCTCTCTCTAAAAATAAATAAATAAAATCTTCATTAAAAAAAAAAAACAGACAGGGATGACTGATAGATGTTATTTATAGTAATTTGAGCTCCATATGATATAGGATACCATAGAAAATGGTAATCTTAGGTTTTTATTGTGTTTTCAAATATTAGAACTCTGAATCTTCTATTTCAGTTTTGTTTTAGAAAACAATGAAATCAAAGGTTTTTTCATGCAGTGAGGAAATATTAATTTTTAAATGAACTTTTTCAGGTTAGAAAAGCACCTAATGCCAGTGATTTTGATCAGTGGGAGACTGAAACAGCTTACTCTAATTTGGAAGTTGGGAACTTGAATGTACCTGCTACCTTTGCAAATAACTTGCCAAGCCCTACTGAACACTCTACTTTAGCAACATTTGAAAAGACAAGTGGAATTTTGCCATCGAATAATGAAGACCAATTTAAATCTAATGGGACAGACTTAGCTAGGGATTCAGAAGAATTTAACTCCCTGAAGCAATGTGGTAGTTCAGATATTAGCCACACAGAAAATGAAGCTTCTCTAAAGACCTTCTCAGCAACCCCACAAGAGACTGTTGTCTCTGATGGTCTCTTCCCAACAAATGAAGAAGAACAGAATTCATCACTTTTGGAAGAAGTTACTCCAGATCCCTACGTAATGAGTCTTCAGAACCTGATGAAAAAGTCAAAGGAATATATAGAAAGAGAACAATTTAGACGCAGTTTGAGAAGAAGTGCAAAGGGAAGCGTTAATGAGAGTCATTCAGACAAAGAAAATGATGCTGTTAAAGTGACTGACTGTGTAAGTGTAAAAGAGAAGGCCCCATTGATGGGCAAACACTTTGGGTCAGTGATTCCTGATAAACCAAGCCTTAATAAATCAAACGTTCTTCTCCAAGGTGCTTCCACTCAAGCAAGCAGCATGAATACATCAGTTTTAGGTAGCTTTTATAAAGTGGACACACTTGTGGAAACTGGCCATCCCACTGTTTCAGATCCTGATTCTGATTTTAAAGTCATTCCCACTTTTGTTACTGAAAATAATGTTATCAAAAGTCTTACTGGTTCATATGCCAAATTACCTAGCCCAGAGCCAAGCCTGAGTCCTAAAATGCATCGACGGCATTCTAGGCCATCATCAGCATGTCATATACTTATAAATAACCCAGTAAATGCCTATGAATTAAGTCCTAAGGGAAAAGAACAGGCAGTAGACTCAATTGTTCAAGATACTGTTGAACAAACAAACATACCTGAAACTGTGCCAAATTTACCAACTGATTTAACAGGAGTTTGTTCAAGCCAGGTTTATGTCAGCAAAAACACATCTGAAGCCATACAGGAAATGGTTTTAGGTAATTCAAATCAGGTGTGTCAATCTTCAGGAGCTCAGTTTGAAAATAAAGTTATTCATGGACTTGCTATTATGGAAGGTCAGTTAACATCTGATGGGAGAGGACCACACAAAACGGACAGTACGTGCACGGCCACGCCAAGATTGAATGAGCCACATATCACCCGTCCATGTATAACAAATCAAAATTTCGGAACCATGAGTGGACTCAAGTCAGCCAGTGCGTTAGAGAAAAGTTGCAGTTCACAAACGGAACTGAATAAGTCTTATGATGTAAAAAACCCATCTCCTTTACTGATGCAAAACCAGAATACCAGACAGCAGATGGACACCCCTACTTTGTCCTATGGAAATGAACAATTTTTGGATAACAGTTTTGAGAAAGTTAAACGGAGGCTTGATTTAGATATGGATAGTTTACAAAAAGAAAACTGCTCATCTGTCATAACAACTGGAATCATTGACCAGGAAAGGCAACATTTGCCAGAAAAAAGATATCCGAAGGGATCTGTCTACATCAGTAAGAATAAAATGTTGGAAAGTATTTCCAAAGGTAAGACATTTAGAAGGGTTTGATACCTGTCAAGTAGATGGCACCTTTATTTAATATTTTTAATTGACATTTTGCAAAATAATAATGTTGGTAATCATCTTTATTTGTACATTAGTGTACTTAATTTCATTCATCTCATCAGAGAGCATATAATTATCTACAGCTTATTGCCATTTGATAGGCTTTTCTTACAGGATTTTAAAATTTAAATTACGAATCTTTCACAATCCATTTGGTATTACAGAAAATATTGTTAGTAGCTGGAGGAAAAAGTTCTTGCATGAAACATCACGCATAGCTTTAGTCCAATGTATTGCTGTGATATCTTCCTTTTGTGTTGTGGTTTCTAATATTTTCCTCAGTCCTCTCATTTGTGATGAGATCTTCCTATAATTGGCCCTTCAATAAACACTTTAATGTCAAATTATTAGAGAAAAATATCACAAATAAGGCTCCGTGAGTAGTGTTTCAGGAATAGTATCTTTATTGATAGAAATTATTTCAAATTTCTGTTGCATCTAGTGTGGTATTAACAATTGTTAAAACATGTCTTCTTCATTGCTCCTTACTTTGTTGTCATGTTCACAGATTCTTCATGGCTGGTATGGGAGACATATAAATCAAGCAAATGAAGTTCTTAGACATAGACATTTCAGCTTTAATGTGATATTTGTCTTCCTGGAAAGAACTTCATGTTCTGTAAAATTACATCCTAAAAATTAAATAGAGTTTATAGGAAAAATAGGGTTGGAGCAGACCATTTAAAACTTATGCAACTGTATAACAACACTAATAAAAACAACACTTCATAACCTGGGAGGCTAACCTGGATTATCCATGTAAACAACATACCATGGGTAGAGGCTGTCTCTGTGAGTCCCAAAAGTACACAAAGCCAACAAGGCAATTCTAGCACTGAAGCCAGCCAGGTTGCTTTCAAAGTAAGCAAGGGAGCCCCTCTTCTTGTAGCACTGGGCCGCACTAAGTGAGGACAGAACCCCCCACATCATCATTGTCATCATCATTATTATTATAATACTTTTATTCAAAAGCTTTATCAAAAATACAACTTTTCATATGGAGTACTTTGAGAAGGGAGAGGCAGAAAGGAGAAGGGACATGGAAAAAAGCTCACTTGTCTGCCCACTAGCACATGTTCAGCAGGACCTTTTTTTCACATTTAAGTGACATACTTGAAGCTGAAAGTGCTATCACAGGATAGGCATTTGCCTTTGCATCTCCCACACAAATCTTGACGATGGTGGCCATAAAGCAGTCCTTAATAAGATGACAGTCAGCTTAACTCAGAACATTTTTAATAATGCACATTTAAAAAGTTTTACAAATTGTTCTACAATCTAATTATACAGTAGCTTAGAAAATATTTAGAAAACAAAAGCCAATGTAAAAAAAACAGATTGAAACAACTAGATCAGTACAAGTTCAATATGGCTCTGATTTTACAGTTTTCTACTGCTTCATCAGTATCAGAAATTTGTTCCTTTGCCTGACTTCCTTGCTCAGGATTTAAAGAAATACCTCTTCTTGGTTTCATTTTGTCTTCAGATCCATCCAATATTCTCTAATGTCAATTAGGACTCTGATATCAGTTAGGAACCAGAGGGAGCCCCCCTTCTAGGGGAGAGCTCTCTCAAGGGAGGGAGCCCCTCTCTACGGACCTGTTGAATGAGCAGGTAAGGGGAGTGAGATGCAGGCTTTTTTCGATAGCATGAAATAAGGGTCTCAAAAGAAAATGTGGTTCAAATAGAGGACCTGGCTATGTCTTGATTGTGTTATGTCAGATCCAGGAATACTCTGGTCAGAAGTATAATATAAATTGATGATATAAAACATCAGATACTAGATTTGTACATTTTCTAAATCTGAGGGGGTGTGTTTCTTTTCAGAAGGTGAGGAGATATTAAAAAGCAAGATGTTAGCTTTTGAAGAAATGCGGAGGAGACTAGAAGAACAGCATGCACAGCAGTTATCACTACTCATAGCTGAGCAGGAGAGGGAACAGGAAAGATTGCAAAAGGTAAGGAATTAAAACAGAAATATAGAGCTGGTAAGTGGAATTTAGTTGGGGGTACCTAAAATTTTAGTCATGGATAGGATACTTGTAATTTTCTCCCAGAATATCTTAATTTAAGGGGGTCATTGATTTTGATACATGGGTAATGTTTTTATTACCAGAATGCGAAGTTTAATGTTTAGAGTCTTGTCTAAAAATAATATAGAATTTATCAGAAGGGTACTTTGTTGAATCCTTGATTCAAAACTTAATATTTTTAAAGGTATTTTATAAATAGATGCTGAAATAAGCATCCTGTGAGAGTATATTGTAAGATGAGGACACTGTTTTAAGATTATTATTGTTAATATGTCACATTTTAAAATCAAGTAAATTGTTGATTTTATTTGAATGAGGAAAACAAAGTAGATAACAATTTGCTGATAATTATACATACTTTTAGCTAAGTCTAAAGTGATACTATTTGGTATATAATTTAACAAAATATCTACCATGTTATAATAAACTCTTAATTTATAGGAAATAGAAGAACAGGAGAAAATGTTCAAAGAGAAGAAAGTGATTACGACGGAGGCCTCTGAGTTGGATGTTAACAATGCGGTGGACTTAGAATGGAGAAAAATAAGTGACTCTGGTTTGTTAGAAACAATGCTATCTCAAGTGGACTCCCTCCATACTTCAAATTCCAACAATTCTGGTAAATATTTAAAAATCGTTTTCCATTTGAAAAAAAAAAAATCTTATAGGAAGATATTTTATTTGGCACACTTTAAGATTATAGCTTTTTTCCTTCAAGTATTATATTCCATGTGCAACCTACTGCTGTTTACCAGCTGCTTAGTAACTAGTGAAAAATTAAGTGATAGCAGCAGATCAAAGACCGGTGAGCAGGTGTGTGTGAGGAAATCCACCCTAGCAAGGAAAATATCAGGAAATTGGACTCAGAGCCCAGTCTTTGTTCGTTCATGCAACAGGTGATATGCTTCAAATGAAAACACATTTTGCTATCTCCAGAGTGATCTTGAGTTACTGCACCTAATTCTTGTCCTGGTAAGAGTTTATCTTCGCATCTTCAATTATCCTGAGATGCTGTTTGTGTTGAAAAGGTCCATCTGGTAGGTACATAAGCTTAAAGTCCATAAATAGTTTAAGTGGATCACTTTCAAAGGGATTTGTTTCAGATTCTTTTTTGTTGGTGGTGGTGTTCTTAATGAGTGTCATGTTTATGTGGGTGTTTCGCATATTCTGATTATTGGACATCAAGTATAATACTATATATTCCTCTAGGTTTCACAAATTCTGCCCTACAACATAGCTTTGGTTCTGTAAATGAAGCACCATTCTACCTCTGGGGATCATCAACTAGTGGCTTGACCAAACTCTCCGTAACAAGGCCTTTTGGAAGAGCCACAACTAAATGGTCTCAGGTGACAAACTTAATGTTACATGTATGTTCATCTACTGCTATTTATCTATTTATCGTTCTGTATTTTTTAAAGAGCTACATTATCTTAGGTTATACAAATGAGCATTGATATTGTTGTCAGATATCCACTAGTTAAGCTTTTATTAGAGTTGAAACTAACACAAAGCATACATTTATAGAAGAATTTAGTTCATTGTAGTAGATTAAGAAAAACAATCTTGAGTGTAATGCTCAGATTATTAAAACATTTTGTCTCTTATTTCTTCTAGGTTATCAGTCCAGAAGTACAAGCAAAATTTAATAGAATAACTGCTGTGGCAAAAGGATTTCTTACTCGTAGGCTCATGCAGACAGATAAATTGAAGCAACTTCAACAAACTGTGAAAGTAAGAAGATTGTTGTAAATTTGTATTTCACTTCTGCGTCAATTACTATCAGTCTTGTAATAGCCAAGTTGACAAATTAGTTCAGAACTTTGTCAGATCAAACTTTTTTAGCTACTATAAAATAGGCAGTTTTAGTAATGTGATTTTTAATCTCATTCAGATAATTTCTGAAAATAGTTTGTGTATTTTTTTAATCTCTTTTTTTAAATTTATTGATTTTGGAGAGAAGGGGGGAGGGGGGAAGGAAAGAGAGGTAAACATTGATTTTTTTGTTCCACTTATTTATGCATTCACTGGTTGATTCTTGTATGTGCCCTGATGGGGGATCAAACTTGCAACCTTGGTATATCAGGGTGACACTCTAACCAACTGAGCTACCTGGCCAGGGTATTTTGTATATTTTCACCCCACTTTAAAGTGAATGCTGTTTTGCCTTTTGATAAGGAATAGGTTTGTGTTCTTAGTAATTTTGGATTGACTGAGGAAAAGAACAAAAGGAACTGCAGCGATCATGAATCTTTCCAGAAAAATGATTTTTGAAAGAGCATTTCATCTTTCAGGACACTATGGAATTCATGAGAAGTTTTCAGTCAGAAGCACCATTAAAGAGAGGAATTGTTTCAGCACAGGATGCTTCTCTTCAGGAAAGAGTGCTGGCTCAGGTAAATGGACAGGTCCTGAAGGCTTGGGGAAATGGAAATGCTGTATTTCTCTTCCTTCACTTAACCACTGAAAATACGTTTCAATTAAAACTTTAACATTTTTCTCTAAATAAAAGTACATGTAATATTACTGAATCCTAACTTCATCTTTTTAAATGGATACAATATTTTCTTCTTTTGAAACTAGTTGCGAGCTGCCCTGTATGGTATTCATGATATATTCTTTGTAATGGATGCAGCTGAGAGAATGTCTATTCTACATCATGACCGAGAAGCTCGCAAAGAGAAAATGCTCAGGCAGATGGTATGTTACCTGATTTTGTAATGAATGAATGAAAAAGAAAAACTCTTATTTCTTCTACTGTCACAAAATACTTCCAACACCACATGTGTGGGTTTTTTCCCCACACTGACCAACCCTTTGACGTGCTGAGTGTCCTACCATTCAATTCAGTTCTGACAATATCTACCTGAAGTTACTAGGTACTTACGAGGTACTCCTTGACTTGTAAGTCAAGGAGGCAGATAAGATTGCCCCCAGTTCAGACGCCATTTGCAATTCCTAGTTGTCACTTGAACTTCAGACTGAAGGCTATAAATTGGGGTTCCCATCACCCTCTCCTTCAGGTGACTAATTTTCTAGAATGTTTCAGAGAACTCAGGGAAACATTTAACTTACACACTTACTGGTTTATTATATAATAAAGGATATAATAAATGATACAGATGAAGAGACGCATAAGGCGAGGTCCCAAAGGATCCTGAGAGCTCTGCTCCCGCAGAGTTGGAACCATCTTTCCAGCACATGTATCTATTTACTGGCCTAGAAGCTCTCTCAACTTTAGGGATTTTTATGGAGGTTTCCTCATGTAGACACGATCAGTTATTAACTCCATCTCTAGCTCCTCTCCTGTTTCCAGAGAATAGGGTGTGAGTCTGAAAGTTCCAAACTTCTAATCATGTTTAATCTTTCTGATGACCAGCCGCCTTGTAGGAGTCCACCCAGAGTCACCTCATTAGGACAAAAGATGAAAATTCCAGTGGGTTTAGGAGGTCTGTGTTAGGATCCAAGGTCAAGACCAGATACTAGAAAAAAAGGTGTTTCTACCACCCTTACCAATCAGATTACAAACAAAATCTTAAAAGTAGTTCATCCTTATATGAAGTGTTAATTTTATATATTTTAAATATATTCTTTTTCTAATATCCTAAAGACTTCATGGGAAGAAAAACTTAATGCAAGGAAAATCCTAATAATTACCTTATTAAAACTTTTTTTCTTGAAAATAGTCTTTAATATGTTTAGTAGAGGTCTCTTCATGGTACACCAATTTTTAAATGATGACTTGTTTCTGCCACCATGTATCACATTTGTAAACAGATTTCTCCCCTTTAGGAGCTTAGCTGTCAGGAACTTGGGTCAAAGACCAAATATTAGCAGGAACCAGAGACCGAAACATCACTATATAATATGTTCTTCTGGGTTTGGAATAATTGATACTAAATATCATTTTCTATTGACATGAGCACCCTTCCTACAATTCTTAAGCACAGGTAATTCCCAGGATTACCAGCAACATTTAAATCTGCAGACAGATTTAAAAGAAGTTGGCGAAAGAATTGTGTATTGTTTTATCATTAGATTTTGGAGTTGAAGCTTTGAATGTTGTTCATATGCCTGATAACGATCATCTGCTCCTAATGGAATTTACCTGAAACTGTCATGGGACTTTTGCCTTTTTTGGAAATCAGAGTTAGAAAGAGACTCCCAAGTTAATTTGAAATACATCATAGTACTGGAAATTTGTGGTTTGAATCAATGATCTTAGTATGTTGGCAAAAGAAAAACCAGTAAATTTTATATTTCACTGGGGAAAAATAATGTTAATTATTTTTTTTAAATTAGACTGCTTCCGTTATTAAAGACTAAGCTAAAGTTCAAAATGCTAGTAAGAGATGCTTGTCCATGCAATTGAGATCATCCTATACTGTATTTTAGTGGTATTACTGGTACTGCTAGAGCTTTGTTACTTTTGTATCTTAAAGGATAAAATGAAAAGTCCACGAATGGCTCTTTCTGCAGCAACACAGAAGTCTCTTGATAGGAAGAAGTACATGAAGTAAGTTTTTCTCATGTCATGTCACATTAATTTAATTATTATCAAACCAATTAACTTTAGTCATCTGTTGGTCTGTTTGTATATTTATACTGGAAGCAAAGAACAGTTCAACTCTTCTGCAGCTGAACTGATAGAAATCCTTTTTTTTTTCCATATATAAAGAGTTTTATTAAAATCTGATGGCAAAATCTGATTTCATCTTTAGATAAATATATTTATTAACTATTAAATTTGTCAGTGTTCAACTTGTGTAATGGTATTGAGTCAAATCTTAAAAGTAGTTCATCCTTATATGAAGTGTTAATTTTATATATTTTAAATATATTCTTTTTCTAATATCCTAAAGACTTCATGGGAGGAAAAACTTAATGCAAGGAAAATCCTAATAATTATGTTATTAAAACTCTTTTTTCCTTGAAAGTAGTCTTTAATATGTTTAGTTGAGGTCTTTTCATGGTACACCAGTTTTTAAATGATGACTTGTTTCTGCCACCATGTATCACATTTGTAAACAGGTTTCTCCCCCTTTCTAAACACATTGCTTGTGTGTCCTTATTTTTATATTGTGTTAGAGCTGCTGAAATGGGAATGCCAAATAAGAAATTCCTGGTTAAACAAAACCCTCCTGAAACAAGGTGAGAAAAATCACTTAGTCTCAATGAGAGGCTACTTTTTATTTTTAAAGAAAAGAAAATGTTATAAATTTCAAGCTTGCTTTTTGTTGGCTTTGCTCCACTTTACCTCAGTAGAACATTCCTGCTGAGTTGGAGGATCTCAGGGTCAAAATTCATATTAACACTTGGTCACGTACCTGCTCACATGTCAGGCCTGGAGCTTTCTGTGGACATGATTTCTCTGGTGGAAATTTGAGTCTATATGTCCTGAGTGCAGTCAGTAGTCCAGGGGGTCTCTGATATTTGTTTAAAAACCTTAGAAAGCTAGCTTAACAATTCTGACCTGTTTTCTACCCTTGTAAGAGTGAAGTTTTTTTTCTCAGATGTTTAAAAGGAAAAGTTGGCTTTTATAAAGTATATAAATAAATTATCTTAAAATAGAAGAATTAATACTTATGTTGGATATATTTACTAACAAAAACTAAGATTTGAGCTCTTGGTGAGCAAAATATAAATACTATATTAATTTGATTTAATCAGTTTGCTTTGCTTTGTCATATTATATTGGCCATATCATTGCATAGATGACTTCCACCACGCTGTTATCATCATTTATTTATTGAAAGAAAATGGGGGGTGGGGGGGACTGGCATTTATCATGTTGAATTAACTTTTTATTTACTTTGTTAACAGGGTCCTACAGCCAAACCAAGGACAGAATGCTCCTGTTCATAGGCTACTTAGTAGACAAGGGTAAGAATGCAACACATAAGGGTATTAAAAAATATTCAAATCAAGATTAGCTTTGAGAGGGAAAATAATTTAGTATTCTTTATATAAAGGATAACTATTTTTTCAAGTGTGTTTTTTTTTTATACCATTAGAAAGATCTTGTAAAGTTTTGTGTTCAAAGATAACCCTTTGGTGTACTATTATGTATTATATTTTAATTATCATCCTATGTTAGCATGTTTTTACTTTTCATTTCATACCATTTTGCTCATTAAATATTGTAAACATCCATATAGTAAGTTCAGCATCACCAAAGTGATTCTCCAACAAAGTATGTTGTAGTCTCCTGCTGAAACAAAGTCTAGCTTCCTTAATGAGCATGCATGAGACTTAAATTCTTTTCAAGCTTATTTGTACTAAGAATAGTTATGCAGTATGGTTGCTTTCTTTGAATGTTGAACATCTAGACCTTAATGCAAGTGACTTATTAATTTTTTTATATTCAATTAGAACCCCTAAGACATCAGTGAAGGGGGTTGTGCAAAATAGACAGAAGTCTTCACAGAGCAGAGTGCCTAACAGAGCGCCTGTTTCAGGTGTGTAGCAATGAGTTCCCGAAGCCCATGCAAAAGAAAGAAGTGCACAAGCAACCCCGTAATGCAGGCCTCATGTGTTCTGTCCTTGCCACCATGATTCTGGCATATTCACAGGCATTTTTACTAGTCATCATTTGCGTTAGCATTTTGTGGTGGTCAGGAGATCTTAGTAAAACTGGTTCCAATTTTAATTTCTGTAACAATTCCATGGAAACACTTTTTTTTTAATCTGAAAAATGTGTAGAATTATACATGCTTAATTTAGAGACCTTTTTATAAATGAGTGAAATATATTGATAACAGTGATCGCATTCCTAAGTCTGTGCATGTTCAGTTTTCGGGAAGCGCAGCTATTACCCGGAAAGGGAAGAATTTCTCCCTCTGACCACAAGATCACATGTGAATATGCCAGTTGGGAGGGGGTAAGGTTTTTTTTTGTTTTTGTTTTTCTTAATCTTGTGCTCAATAAGAAGCTTCAGTTAAATCTCTATGTTCATTATTTGAGGATTCTTTAAGGGCTAAACTAAATACTGTATTTTTAAATTCTATGTATGGTGGCAAGAAGACAAATTCAGTGTTGAGCCAATGCAAAATGCTTAAGCTAATGTTTTAATACTTTTTAGGCATATTTGTTGAGACATTTTGATAAGTTCACCAAAAATTTACCTTATCCATTAAAATTACTTTGAAAGTGCTTTTCTTTAACTATACTGCTTTTTAAGCATTTAAAAGAAACTGATATTAATCACCAGACAACAAAAATTAAGTTTTTAAGTAATTCTAATGTTATTAATATACAATTACAATATTTTAGAGCTTTTATTATTAAGTAATTTTCTCCAAATCGGAGGGAACAAGCAGCATACGAATTTTTTTTATGTTATCACCACTTGTTCACAGAAATTCAAAGAAGGAACAAGATATTGATCATAACTTGGAAATGATTGCCGACCTTTTGCATGTAGAGAGTGAATTTAATTCATAATGTATGTATAGATGATAATTTAAACATACATAATGTTGTCATCTTTTGGAAGTCATCGTGAGTGAAGTGGGTTTTTTAAAAGGGGATTAAGCAAGTGAAGATCCAGCTTGTGCCAGAGGTAGTCAGAATCAGCTGATTCAAAAGGTAACCTTTTGAAAGAACTCAGACCAAACACCAGATCTGTTGCTTGTGAAGTTGTATGGAATTTTAAGGCATTTTCAATTTTTTTCCCCATATTAGTGATATGCATTGTGATAAATCCTAGCTAGTTGGCAAATCATTGAGGAACTAGTATTGTTTTGCTTCATATTATCTGTCACAGTGGCTACTCTCCATGTTCTTTTCTCATGCATTTCATCTCCACTTTTTGTCACTTGTGAACCTATAAGCAAAATAACAACTACTGTTTTTATTCAGTAATGCTCAACGGTGTAGAGATTGAATAGGAAGTCAGTGCAGTTACTCAATGCAGTTACTGAATTTCAGTATTGAGGATTATTACGTTTAATTGCATTGCAACATAATTGTTAATACAAATGAACTTAACCCTTAAATTAACATGTGTAATTAATATTTAGCTAAACAAATACAGAAATTCTTTTCTATTTTTCTAAAGATGTATTTATATTGGGTTGGCCAAAATGTCTGTTTAGTTTTTTTCCATAAAATAAAAGACGTTTTTCATTTTCACCAATAACTTTATTGATACGGATATTTTTAGTTTGGCAGGTATCTCCCAGGTAGTATAATGTTGATTGTTCTCAGTGTTTTGATTTGATCACTGTCAACTTCGGCTGTTCTGCCCAACAGTGGAGCATCGCCCAGTGAGAAATCTGGCACGAAACTTTGCAAACTGCTTTTGACACATTCAATCAGTCACAACACCTTCTTCATACACTGCACAAATCTTTTTTTGCATTTCCGTTGCTTTTTTACCTTTATTGAAATAAGCAAGCATAATATGTTTACATAAAAGCCAAAAATGTTACATATTTTCTTCCATCTTTAATATTAAAATGGCTATATAAAAATTCACCAATTTTGATAAATTTTTAAAAAATGCACACTGATATGACAGCTGTCAAAATATAATCTAACATAATTGTTTCAAATAAAGTTAAAGATAACTAAGCACTACTAGAGCCATCTTATGGAAATAAACCAAATGAACTTTTTGGCCAATCTAGTATACAAGTGCATATTTAAATGATTTTTTAAAATCTAGAGAATTTTATCTTTTACATTAAAATGAAAATTTGGGATATGACTGATTAAAATTCTAACTATGAATCTCAACACAGGGATCCATAGTTGTTCTTGATAAGATTATTTTTTCCTGTTCAGATTTTTAATAGCCTGGATTATGTTTCAGACAAATTTGAAATTGTGCTTTGATGTGAACAAACCATTTATTAAGCAATTTTAGGAAACTCATTTTTGTTAAGATGATCGAATAACATACTCTTAGACTGAAATAGAACGCTAAGATGTTAAAGTATGCTGCAAAGCACTTAATGTTGTTTATAGTTTTTACAAACTAAATTGCAATTTCTGATTAACACATATTTGCCCATTCTATGATTTGTGCTTAACTCAAGTGTTAGTAGTGAGAAACCACTAATGAAAGCAGTTTAGGAAGCAGTAATACAAAATGGTTAAGAAATATAACAAATCAGGTTGAATTCAGTTCTCAGAATCTCTGCTTCTAGCTCTGTTACTTAGGCAAGTGACTTACTCTCCTGTGTCTCAGTTTTATTATCCTTAGGATGAATAGACATGAACAGTTTCTACCTCAGAAGTTTATGTAAGGATTAAATATGATAATGTATATTGCTTAACTTAGTGCCTGGTACATAATAAGCACTCTTTAAATGGTATTATTATAGAAAAACTAACATTGAGAAATAATAATAGTTCTGCTCTATTTTTAGGAGTATATGCAGGAAAAATCCAAAGAAAGCGGCCAAATGTTGCGACAATTTAAGAAGACAACATTCATTAGGATAAAAGGGGGGAGGGTTCATCTATATTATTGTCCCTGCCCAAAACTTTTCACATCACCCTGGACTCTGTTTACACAGACACAGTGACGTCAAAGGGCTGAGTAATTATGTAGATAATATGGTCAGTCTGGCTCCTTCCTTCCCATACCCCTATTTTCCTCTCTTAACATTAGGTTTAGGTGAAGACAAATTAGTTTAATTGACTCTATGCTTAACTTGTACAAACATAAGTTTGTTTTATGTATGCATATGTCTGTTGAGAACCTTTTTGTAAACTTAAAAGGGCATTTGGATTCATTTCTCTAACATTTTGAAAAGGTGTGATAAAATACAAGTTCTAAAATATAAATTTTATTCATCTCTAGATGCTGATTGCTGAATTTGATAAATTAGATACTAGGGAAATAATTGCAGAAAAATATCTTCCCCTGGTTTTGTAAAAACTCTGATTAATCTCTCAGTCTTCATATTTTTGGATTTACAGGATTACCACATAGAATAAAACACTTGCCTGCTGATTGTGGTCCATCTAACATTTACCACAGAAGCATCTGGGGTCACTAGTTGGGTCATAAGCACATGTGTCTCTCAACAGCTAGTCGTCTTACAGAAATGTTAGGTTTAATGTATGTTACCCCAGTACTCTTAGAAACATTTCTAGTAAACTATAAAATCTTTATGTGGTGGATGGCAACTTTGGTGAAGACAGCACAATCTTCCTGAATGTAGTGGCATGTATTATTGCATTCATTTCTGTAACGGAATGTGGCACGCAGTTTCTTTTTCTGTTTAGTCTGTATATTTTGTCTCTTCATAGTCTGCTTTTTCTAGCATGCTTGACTTAGGAGAGAATAAAGAGCTATATAATAATACAGATTTCCAAATGGGATAGTAATATTGTCTAGTTGGAATTTTGCATTATTTAAGAGGCACTGCTTTTTAAACTTTTTTATCACTAACATATTCATTTAAAATATAAACCAAAAATGTTCCCAAGGGAATATGATTTTATGAAAGAGAATGCCATTGTTGATTTATGATAGCATTTCCAAAAAGGGCTTTGTGCTTCTCACATAAAATTGGGACTGTGTACATTTAATCTTTCTGAATTTTTAAAAGATACTGGTATTTTGAAAATGTAGACTATATATATTCCTAATATTCTTTAAAGAGTGGAGATGAAGATTGTTTTCTTTGATGTTCTGTTCTATTTAAAATGTAACTTTTACATTCAACTGTACGTAGAAAGTAATAACCTACTCTGTGTGTAAACTTGATTTTCTTTATTGAGATGTAGCATTTATTGACTGAGTGAACCAGGAAATTAGAAGACAGTCAAAAATGCAATATTTTTATTTGTAGGCAAGTACATCAGATTATCTTCTTAATATGATAAATTGTGCTTCATCACTGTGAAGACTCAGGAGACAGCTTACTCGTATCATTGTGGGTTTCCAGTTAGAAAGATAGATACTGAAAGTTTTCTGTACACTAATGCAAATTAGCTAAAATAAATAGTGTGTTTCAGAGAAAGTTAAAACTAGTTTTAGATTAAGGATGAGAAACTTGAGTTTTTTAAAAGATAAGAGCTTGTGTGTTTTCCACATTTTTTTAATGTTCACAGCTTTTCTCATGAAAGTGCCAGCCATTGTTTTGTGCTTTCAATGGATTTTTATTTATATACATTATTTTTTTTAATATTTACTTTGAAGTGGAATGTCCATTAATGTAAATTGTATTTATTTTTATACTTTAATTTTCACTAGTTTTGCTTCTAGGTAAAAGGCAAAATAAACTTTTTATCTTAAAGGAAATCTAGTTTGATCTCTTTTATTTACCAGGGAAGGGACTGTTAAGGGATAGATATTAAAAAGTATCTGGTCAAAACATTAATACTGTAATGTGATCACTTTTTACAATTAAAAGTCCCATAAAAAGTGTATCCTGCTATTTAATATGCGACCTATACCAGTGCTCATTCCAGCAGTTAATTTTGCATGAGTTGGACTTCTCAGAAGACAAAAAGTTCACTACAAGTGGAAATGTCTTAGCTTATTAAGAGCTGGAAGCCTGCTAAAGAGTGAACGGGAGAGAAGGCTAAGGTTGAGCTCACATAAAAGCTGCGAATTTGCAGTTTTAAGGATCCAGCTCTTGTTACTGCCTATTGTCTAATGTGAGCCCAGTGAAACTCCTCATTTTCACCTCTTACTGAGATTCAGCATTTGATAATCTTCAAGGCAGTGTGAGAACAGCCGGTGACTTTTCCCACAGCCACCCTTTAACTATTTATTATTCATTTCATATATTGGGAATACTGGATATGACAGAAAACTCTTTATCATTCATACTGAATGGAAAGCAAGGACCCATTCTGGAAACAAAAATCTTTGTTTTCTGTTTCACGAAAAACCACAATCTCTACCTCTTCCCCATGAAAAGTAAGAGTTATAAAAAAAAACAATAAGCAAGTAGAGTTGGAATGCTTTATCTCTAAGGGACCATACTAGGCATATGTATATATAGGTTTTAAAAATAAGATCAAAGAGGACTTTGAGTTGATGAATACAGCAAATCAAACTGGAAAACGGTGTGGTAGAGTCACATCCTTGATTGGGTTCTAAAGACAGCTCTGAGGGCAAAAACGATGTCTAACCAAAATTATACTTGACAATAAAATAGTACTTTTTCCTTTATTTCATCTGTTTTCTTGCTTTTTTGGTCAGTTCCTCCATGGCTTTCAATTCTTCAGTTTCTGAAGGTGATTGCAAAGTTGCCCTCTGGATGGTGGCTTTTTTCTCAGCCTGTAATGGGTAAAATCCCTTATTCACACTTTCCATGGGTTTCAATAAATAACCTGTTTCCTGATGACTTGCATTATCTGTTGAATGCCCATCGGGGTCCCATGTAACTCTCCAGAGCAAGGGCCATGAGAACAGGCCAGGGAACCTATCCTGAGCCAGGACACTTTCGGAGAAGCCAGGTCTCTTCAGGCACTCAGAGAGGAACAGAAACTGCCAGGCGGCAAGCTCTCATGTGTGCCAGGTGACTTCTTCACCCTGAAGCCAGAAGCTACTGGAGCACTGAAGGATTGATAGGTGACCAGTCTGTCATGGAATGGGAGACACCTGGGAGTCTTGCTTAATGGAAAGACCCAGAGTCCCATCAGCAGAATGACAACATGGGGACAGACAAGTGCCACATTCAGCACCAGTTTTAGGTCATATTGTGGGCGGGGAACGAATCCTCCACATAGGGAAGTATTTAGGTGGCATGGGTGAGCCATGGCCCCACAGTCCTGGGGAGCCCCGAATCCCTAAGTCTGCTAAAGGGTTGTGTTCTGCTCCCCCAAGTGCAGTGTGGTTCAGGGTAGCCAGGGATAGTGAGGGCCCAAATCACAGGCACGAGTTCATTCAGGACAGAAGGCATGTGCCTGAATTCTAACCTCTGTCTTACCAATGTCACTTACTCCCCCTGAAGGCAGAACAGGATATAACTCAAAAGTCTTGCCATGGGGAGGTGGGGAAAGACCGGCTGTGGAGTCTTCCCATAAGGGACACCTTGGAGTCCTAGTTGCTGAGTGAGTCACAGCTGCTGGAGGCCTGGGCTCAAGAGTGAACTGCACATGTCGATCCTGTATACATGAGCTCCAGAGCAAGGGGGATAAGACTCAGCCTGGGTCCTGGTCTTGATGCAGGATCCAGCTCAGGAGTGACCAGGCCACACTCTGGGGCTCTTGAGAAGAACCAGGCACCTGCCAATTTCCTGACTGTATGAGCATATAGGATGCTATTTTACAGGAAGACAAATACTGTAAGAACTATGAAGCCTTAATTGGTGAGACGGGACAATCTGGAATAGGAGACACCTAAGAGTCCTAAGTCCTGGAAAGGACAGGGACCCCATCAGCAACACAATCAATTGGGGACTGACTGTTGCCACCTGTGAAGCCCCAGTATCGTATACAGCAGGGGGAAGCCCTCCAACAAGGATAATACCCAGAAGGCCTGAGGAACCCTGGAGTCCAAGGCCTGCTGAAGGAATGGCAACTGCCCAAGCACACGCAGCGCTGATTATGGTACTCAGGGAACAGGAAGAGTTCAAAACTTGTGAGGGGCCATTCACTATAGTGGGTTCATTGGGGGACCCAATCTATCTACCTAATTTCAATCCCTATCCTACCTAAGTGTCACCTATACCCTCCTAAGACAGTTCTTGGGAAAACTCAAAAGTCTTACCAAGTAGGTATAGGTACAGATTGGCTGAGGAACCCTCCATGAAGGCACACCTGGAAAATCTGGTTGCTGGGTTGGTGGCGGCTTCTGGAGGCCTGGGGCCCTTGAGCAAGTGCAAATGTATATACAGGGCAGTTCTCTGGAGCAAGGAGAAACGAGACCCTCCCTAATATAAGTTCTAGGCCATGACACAGTTCAGAAGAGACAGCACCTCTCTTGGGAGCAGCTGGGGGAAACCAGGCATCTGCAAATATTCATACCCATTATTACACAGAGGTTCCTAGTCACCTAGAAGCTAAGTATCATGGTAACTCTAAATCCTTGACTGGCAACACCCGGGAGATCTGTAATGGGAGGCACCCATGAGGGTGGGTTCTAAAGAATCAATAAGGAATCACTATAACAACCTTTGCATATCCACAGCTTGAGATTGTGTGGCTGGGGGGAACCCTCCATCCAGGACAATATCCAGGTGGTTTGGTCAGGCTGTGACCTGAGAGGCCTGTATGTCCTGTTTACCTAAAAGGCCTAAGTGAGAGGCAAGCATTTGTTTGAGATAAAAAAATGATAGCTAGTTTGGAAGCACTGATTCAGGCAGAAACCTGAATAGTGTTCCCATTAGGAAGTGAAGGCATGGAGTATTTCTGAAAAAGGGAGAGGGAACAATTATGTTAATAGAAAGAAGGAATTTCTATAGGTTCAGATAAGCTAACATGGTGATACTAATTCTAAAGAATGTTTTTAATATTTAGTCCACTGTAGTCATCAGTCTGGTAGTGTTAATACCTGTTTTCTTGTTCCCTTTGCAAACAGTTGTTTGGGGTACAATGCTGTTTTAGGTCCAGTCCAGAGGTTATTGTGCCCGGTTTTAACATTACAAAGGCTTGAGGCCTAAGAAGTGCAAGGCAGTTTCTCTGGAACGGCAGCTCTGACACCATTTTAAAGTTGCTCTGTTTATATTATTTTCTATATTTCCCCCTTTGGATGAAAATCCTTCCTTGAAAGCATCAGTGATCAATCATCAGGGAGCAGCACAGATCAGTTATTAAAAGCATCACTGGTCCTCTATTGTCAGGAAGGCTCATTTTGGTATGTCATGCCGTCATTGGTCCCTCATCACCAGGAAGGCTCATTCCTGGTATATCAGGTCCCATGTAGAAGGGAAAGTGGTTTTATTAAGATCCTTAGGCCATAGTTGAGTAACAAGAGCACTAGAACACAGGAGGGCTTTCACATCATGTTCTTTTAATGGCAAACATCTGCAGTTGCTTCCTGTTTCTCATATGAAGTCTCCCAGGCCTTAGTGATCACCTTAAAACATTGACCAACCCCTGTCAGAGTGGTGACTTCATAACATTGAGGTATGTAAAACATAGATCTGTATAACAGCAAATTTTTTTATAATAAACAAAATGCTAAATTCAGGTTCAAGTACAGACCTGAGCCAGCAGGCAACACCTGACTGCAGTCAGCTGAAGATATTAAAGAATCATGAGGTGTCAGTGGGCCTTGCACTTAATGATTTGGCTTGGGCCCAGACTATATCTAGTTCCATCTTTATTTTATCAAAGGTGTTTTATCCAAGTACAATAGGTATTAACAACAAAATTGTTCAGCTAGAATATGGTTAAGAGTGATCCTATTGTCTCCTATAATTCCCACAAGGGAATTTGAAGATTTTTCCTGGTTGAGTATTGCTTTGGCAGTAGCTCTAGCAATTTTCTCTAAGGTTTTCTTACATTTCTAATCATGTATTTATTAAGGTAACAGTAACTATTATAGTGAATGCTTGGCCTCTCATGTAATTTGTGAGACAGGAAGGAACCAAAGTAAGAAAAGGAAGGAAAATTGAGAGTATAGATTATGCAGGTTTGGTCCAGATCTTGAATTAGCTACCACAGCAGATGCCACCTGTTTCACTTCCTATAATTTTAATTTCAAATCTTCTGTTGGTTGAACAGTCCGGTGAGGTCCAAGAGCTTTCTTTAAATGGGAAACATGATTCCGAGAGTCAACACCAGAAGTCTGGCCGCACATGGATTAAGTGAGGGCACCTGATCTGGCCTTTTCAATGAATCTCTCTGGAGATGAAAGGTATTGCTTTGCAAAAGCACTTTTGTAAAAACATCGGAGTAAAACAACAACTGTCTGCAAATGACAAAAGGCTTTAAGACGGCCATGGTTAAAGATCTGGTGGGGGTTCACACACACACACACACAATGATGCAATACAGTTAGCTGTCCGTTCCAATCTTAGTCAGCCTGGCCACATATAAAACTATGTTTTCAAGATCCCTTTTCCACAAACCTGAAACTTCCACAGCCCTTCTGCAATTTCCATATACCTTTCAGTTTTTGTCCTTCTTATTTTTTATTTCAAAGCAATCATTTTACCTTAGGAAAAAATTACTTTCTTTTTTTTTCTTTTCTTTTTTTTTTTAAGATTTTTTTTCTTTTTTTTTTATTTTCAGAGAGAGGGGAAGGGAGGGAGAAAGAGAGAGGGAGAGAAACAGCAATGTATGGTTGCCTCTCACATGGCCCTCACAGGGGACCTGGCCTGCAACCCAGGCATGTGCCCTGACTGGGAATCGAACCGGGACCCTTTGGTTCCCAGCCCGCGCTCAATCCACTGAGCTACACCAGCCAGGGCTCACTTTCTTTTTTTTTCTTAACAAAAAAAATTACTTTTATTCAGTAATATAACTGATCTGAACACAACCTGCAAGTAGCGCTTACAGAAATACATGTATCTTCATTATAAATGTTTTTAAACACTTTACTACATGCTTTACAAAATAGGATCACTTTCATTCAGTGCTATTAACAATCAACTGAAAGCAGAGAGCAAGTGGCATTCTTAGAAACAACTTTATCACAATTCTTCTTAAACATCTCACTAAATGAGCATTCATAATGGGTATCACTTCCATTCATGGAGATAAAACTAATGCAGCGTAGAAGAAGCATACTTACATCTTTATTATATGTGAACATAATATCACTTTCAGTCATTGAAACAACATTGTGCGCAATGCAGAGTGAGTGTGTTGCAAGTGTGTTTTTAGCAGCATGTTATTTACAAGTGTTCACAATACGACACTACATGTATTATAGAACTGGCGTGGCTTTGATGCTGGAAGGAAATTTTTGAAATTACAAAAAATTACCTTATTTTCTAATACTTTGCTAACTTGTGCTTTAACACATTTCTAAAATCTATAAGGCACAATGTCATCAAAATATTATTTGTGGTTTCTCATTGTTCTCTGGCTCTCTTAACTTCAGCATATTGTAGTTTTATAAGGACTGACATCAAACTATAGTTCTAATCAAAAATTTAATCTTTTATTATAATCAAAACTATCAAGAAATAATTATCAGATTTTGATAAAGAGAATGATCCCTAAGAAGCAGCTTTTTATAACAATATTTTATGCCTATGACCCCCCAACAAATCTTCTACTTAGATTAAAAAAAAAAACCATACTTGTATATGTGAGCCACCGGCAATGCTCTGCTAAAATAATTTTTATGCTAACCAACAGTTTTTACACTGTGCCATATATTTCTTTGATTCGATTTTATTTAGCATATTGAGCATTGCTGAGCGCCAACTCTGTGGTAACCTTCGTTCTAAATGCTGACGATGCAGCAGCTAACAAGGTGCCTGCTCTTGAGAGCTGGAGAAAATGCACAATAAGCAAATTTTTAAAATTAGTAGAACTTTCATCAGAGCTATGAAGACAATCTCAGGAAGATAGGGTAAAGAGTGGCGGGGCTCTACAACAGAGAACGGTTAAGAGAGAACTATTTCTTACGATCTTTGTCCTTTTTTATATTGGTGTAACCCTGAGTCTGCAGTGTTTCAGAGCCAGCCTTCATTTTATAAAAATTCATTATTTCTTCTTCCAATTGTATTTTCTCCTCCTCAAGTTTTATTGTCTCCTCGTGCTGGATTCTTTTAAGACGCTCAAACTTGTCCTGCAGCTGTGAAACAAAGACGCAGCTGTGACTCAAAGCACGGCGTGTGGCGCATCCCCAGGAACATGCTCGTCTTTTTTCTGATTATCAAACATATATTAATCATTGAAGTAGAGCTTGATCTGATAACTAACTCAAACACTTATGTGTAAAATAAACATTCAGATATACAATTTTTCATCAATTAAGTTTTAAAAGTGTCCCCATTGAACCAAATGTAAAAAAATACAGCTATAAACAACACTCAATTTTTAAAATACTTTGTTTTTCCAAATGAGATATATTTTCTTACTCTACACTTACCCACAAATCTGTCCAAATAAAATTGGATAAATTAATGCTCACTAAAAAAATATATATATACACATTAAAATATAGCATGCATTATGAAACAATTGTTGAGACTTTAATTGATAAAGACCTTTTGAAAGAAAGTCATAATTTTCTTATTAAGTGAAATCAGCATACTTATAGAAAGAAACAAAAGTCGTCAAGGACCTCATTCAGTTACTTTTTACTTACTTGTGAGGTCTCATTTAATCTGTGGGATTTAAAATAAATGAAATTAGCCATCTGAAAAAGATGGTATCGGCTTGGATTCCATTAGGGATGGGCTTAGGTCTTTAACACAACTTTATTCAACAACTTAAGGATTGCTTGTGTGCATCAGAGGAGGTGTGCATTTTAAAGCTATGGCTTGTATAGCATAAAACTATAAAAGACAAGTTTATTTGTAGTTCAACTTTTTGAAAAACAAATAGGCCAAGGGATCCGATTACCACAATATTAATTATTTCGTGTATATGGCTGTGAAAAACACAAACACAGTGCTGACACCAGTGGTTTTCAACCCTATTTGTCCATTAGAATTATTCACTGATCTTAATAATCTCTCAATGTTTGGGCGGCACACAGATCAATGACATCAGACTATGTGGAGTGGAGCCTAGGCATCAGTGGTTTAAAAAATTCCCCAGGTGATCTTAGTATGCAGCTAAGGTTAAGATCCATGGTTCTAAATAAAGATTACATTTTCCTTTCCTGGACTCTTGGAATTACACCTTCAGCTGTGACAAGCAAATGAGCATCTAGATACCATGGCAAGAAGAATGACTGCAAATGCTGGGGATGTGAGAGTGTGGTATCTGTAAGTGATGGCAAAAAATCACTGAAATTGTTTCTCTTAAAGATGGGAGGGTGAGAGTAGAAATAAGAGAAAGCTAAACTTCATCCTAGTATATAAATATTTCAAATATTAACTATCCTGGTGAAAAGCCTGAAGTTTTCCCACAAAACAGGCACAAAGCAAGGTTATCCCCTCTCATCACTCCCTTTCAACATTGTACTGGAAGTCCTTGCTAATGCAGTAAGACAACAGAAGGAGATAAAATATATACAGATTGGGAAGGAGGACATAAAACTGTCACTTTCACAGGTAACATGATCATCAATGTAGAAAATCCAAAAGAGTTGACCAAAAAACCCTGCTGGAACTGATGAGATCACAGCAAGGTTGCAGGACACAAAGGTCAATCCTCAAAGGTTAACTGCTTTTCTATGTATCAGCATTGAACAGGGAGAATTTGACACTAAAACACAATACCAACAGCATGAGAAGCTCTTCAAAACAAAATACTTCAGTATAAATCTATCAAAATATACTCAAGACCCATATGAGGAAAACTACAAAACTCTGATTTTAAAAATCAGAGAACAAAATAAATGGAGAGATATTCCATGTTCATGAATAGAAAGACTACATATTGTCAAGATGTCAATTCTTATCACATAACTAAAGATTCAAAGCAATCCCAATCTAAATCCCAGCAAGTTATTTTATGGATATCGATAAACTGATTCTAAAGTTTACAAGGCAAAACAAAAGGCCCAGAATAGCCAACACAATATTGAAGAAGAACAGAGCTGGAGGACTGATGCTACTCGACTTCAAGAGTAGCATCAGTCTGTATTCTAATATACCTACTAAAACCAAATATTCTTAAGTTGAAACCACACTCACTTAAGAGAAAAATATTTATGATTTCTAAATATTCCTTTGCCAAAATCTATCAGTGGCAAATAATCAAAACTATAGTAGGAACCTCTTTTTCCATTTCCTTGGGAACAAAATGGAATGAACTAAAAAAGTAACCCACATAGTTCTCCACCTAAAAGTTATTTAATTAATCAAGACTTGCATTAGTGAACATTTACCTGCTTACTTTTAAAAATGTAAGAAATTTTCTAATGCAGTAGTAGCATTAGAAAGCACATTACTTCACAGAAGTCAATAGCTTAAATTTGTTATTAATTAAACTTTATGCATGAAAATTCAAATCACAAATAAAATAAAGATAAATAGGTTTTGCCCTGACTGGTGCAGCTCAGTTGGTTGAGTGTCAGCCCACAAAGCAAAAAGTCTCAGGTTTGATTCCCGATGAGGGCACGTGCCAAGGTTGCAGGTTCAGTCCCTAGGTGGGGTATGTGCTAGAGGCAACTGATCGATGTTTCTCTCCTCTTTCTCTCTCCCTTCCCAAGAATAAATAAATAAATCTTTTTTAAAAGATAAATAGGTTTATAAATTTATTTTAGGGTTTATTAAAAAGAAAATTCTCAACTGAGGGCCAAGATGGAGGCATAGGTAAATACATTTTGCTTCCTCACACAACCAAAAGAAGGATAACAACCAATTTAAAAAAAGAAACAACCAAAACTGCCAGAAAATCAAACTGCATGGAAGTCCAACAACTGAGGAGTTAAAGAAGAAACATTCATCCAGACTTGTGTGCCAAGACAAAGAAATAAGAGCCCAAATGAAAGAACTGATCAAAACTCCAGAAAATTAACTAAGTGGAGGAGATAGACAACCTATCAGATGCAGAGTTCAAAACAGTGGTAATCAGGATGCTCACAGGAAAGATTGCATATGGTTGTAAAATAAAGGAAGAAATGAAGGCTACACAAAGTAAAATAAAGGAAAATATACAAGGAACCAACAGTGAAGGGAAGGAAAATGGGACTCAAATCAACTATTTGGAACAAAAGAAAGAAATAAACATCCAACTGGAACAGAATGAAGAAACAAGAATTCAAAAAAATGGGAAACCTCTAGGACAACCTTAATGTCCCAACATCTGAATCATAGGGGTGCCAGAAGGAGGAGAAGAAGAGCAAGAAATTGAAAAGTTATTTGAAGAAATAATGAAGGATAACATTCCCAGTCTGGCAAGAAAAGAGAGTTTCAGGACGTTCAGGGAGCTCAGAGAGTCCCAAAGAAACTGGATCCAAGAAGAAGCATACCAAGACACATCATAATTAAGTTACCCAAGATTAAAGATAAGGAGAGAATCTTGGAAGCAGCAACATTAAAGGAGACAGTTACCTATAAGTGAGTTCCCATAAAACTATCAGCTGATTTCTCAAAAGAAACCTTGCAGAAAAGAAGAGGCTGGAAAGAAGTATTCCGAGTAATGAAAGGCAAGAACCTACATCCAAGATTACTCTATCCAGCAAAGCTATCATTTAGAATGGAAGGGCAGAAAAAGTGCTTCCCAGATAAGGTCAAGTTAAAGGAGTCCATCATCCCCAAGCCCTTATTATATGAAATGTTACAGGGACTTATCTAAGAAAAAGAAGATAAAAAATATGAACAGTAAAATGACAACAAACTCACAACTATCAACAACTGAACCTAAAAACCAAAACAAACTAAGCAAACAACTACAACAGGAACAGAATCACAGAAATGGAGCTCATATGGAGAGTTGTCAGTGGGGAGGGGGAGAGGGAGAATGGAGTAAAAAGGTACAGGAAGTAAGAAGCATAATTTGTAGGCACAAAATAGATAGAGGGAGGTTAAGAACAGTATAGGAAATGGAGAAGCCAAAGAACTTCTCTGTACAACCCATGGACGTGAACTAATGCGGGGGAATACTGGAGGGAGGGTGGGTGCACAGTGGAGGGGGATAAAGGGGAGAAGAATTGGACAACTGTAATAGCATAATCAATAAAATATACTTAAAAAAGAAAATTATCCAAATGATCTAAAAAAACCCTATATTTTTTAAAGGCTGCATTCAAAACCTATATGGTTAATAGCTACTTTTTGAAAAATAGGAAGTATTCTTCAAAAACATCAAATAATTTATTGAGATTAAATACACCAAATTAATAGGACACCTAAAAATTAATGTAAATTATATCAAATTAGAAATACTTGCTTCTTTTTCAGCTTCTTTAAATGCTATTTCTCTCTCCTTTACTCGCTGCATAAACTTCTTTTTCAATTCTTCTTCTTCCCTCTGGCATTGATCATAGAACTCCTGTCTTTTAGCCTCATAGATTTCTTGAAAACTAAAAAGGAATTTTTATTACTTTCATAATGAAATGAAAATATAAATAAACATGTATTATACCTATTATATATTCAGTCCTATGTAAGAACATTTACTAATATTCTCCCATATATAGAAATGGAAATTTCTACATCATGAGATATAAAAATGAGATAGGTACAATATTGGGTATAAGAGTATATGTAAAGAGTATTGGAATTTTGAAAACAGTTGTGTCAGTGATTTCTTGCTCCCACCATTTTTTACTATATCATACTTCTTCACATCTTTTCACAATAAAGTTTGGAGAAAGCCCTGATTATGAGGTTCTCAAAATAATTAAAATAAAACCAGGTATCTTTCAAACTCTGATTCATTTAAGATAACCAGTTCAACTTCGGTTGTCCTCAAAGTACCGAGACTAATACAACTGTCATACTTTTGCAGCACAAATCCTATTCCTCTTCAGTACAGCTAAACACCCGTGCCCACCAACTACTTTCATTGACTTCCATGACATGACACTGCTGCTTTTCCTCTTTCCTCCACCCAGTCCTCAATATTCTTTTCCTCCTTCTCAAAATCCTTTGCCAACCTTTGTCAGCCTTTGCTAATATTTGTCAGTTTACTTCCTGAACTCCTCTTTTGGGTATACACTTTGGGTATACACATATTGGATATACATATTTTAGCATATGAACGAGCCCTTGCATTATGTTGCTCACACAAATATTCTCTAAGTCTGAAGATAATTTGAAAACAGTGTTCAGAACAAAGCAGGATATGAGACATACAGTTATTCTCATTCCCAAATAGTTGTGACCATAGGGGCTTCGTAAATCACCCATTAGCAAGATCTCTACTCACCTAACTGGCTGGTTGTCTGGACCCACATCAGTAAAGCCGATTTTCTGCAGTTTGAAGCACCTATAACGTTCGTAGTGCTGGGTGTGGGTTTGTTCTTTCAGGTCTTCCGTATTTGTACAAAGGAGCATATCCCGGAGCTTAACAAAGTCACAGTGATTTTCATTGTCCACTACACAGAGAAATAATAAAGCCACAACACATTATCAGTCCCTGGCACTCAGTAAGTTTTATCGAATAAATGTATTCATGAAAAACATTTAAAATAACAGCTAAGAGATCATTCTGATTAATAACTACAATTAACTAGATAATAAATAACTGGCTGTTATAATATTCCAACTCATCACGATGCTTGGTAACTAATATGAATGTCTAGGTATAATCCAAAGGTGAATTATATTTCTTTACTTTTAAAATAGTTTACCATTCTTTTTTCTTGTGACCACTTTTAAATGTTTTATAAATTAGTTAGTGCTTAATTCATGTAACATGTTTTAAATACCAATATTTAGGTTTCATTATGTCCAAAGTTCTTTTGTTGAAAGCACTTTCCAGCATAAGGAGTTAATATGCAGCTGGAAAACTGGGATAAATGTGGAGGTTCTGTCCAGCCTCTGTGGATTTTTGCCTAAGGCACCATCCAACAAACTCCTATGAGAATAAATCATAATCAAAGTAAGCATAAGCCTAAATGAAACAGAATCTGTGCTCCTTATTAGTAACTGTTAATTTACTTTTTAACAACAGTTACCAATATTGGCTCAAATTAAAATGACATTTTGAGACGATGATAATATACATACACTATATATAGGATATTTATAGTACAATACATCATTATGTATACTGTATATACAACATATGTATAGAGACATACATATACATACACATACATACAGATAACCAGTCCAGAGCAAGCCTGCTTGCTATCGTAATATTTACCTTGTAAAACTCCCCAAGGGTACTGTCGGCCTCTGACCATCCTTTTTCCAACTTTCACCTCATCTATACACCCCACTACAGCAAAAGGTAAGTGTTTCTATAAAGGAAGAACAATTTTAATCATGTTCCCTTATACCAACATGACATATGCTGTTATGGAAATAACACAGACAGGAATAACAAATTAAGCTTATTCAAACAAGGGATATACCCTGCCTTGGATTTTATGACTTGGCAATAAATATGTGCAAATTGATTTCTGCAAGCATTAGTGCCAAGTCCTGAAAACTACCTACTGAGTAGAATTAGAACCAAGGCATTATGCTGTGGGGAATATTTACAAAGAGAAAAGACTTTTAGTAGACATATCATTTTTTCTCATATAATCTTTACACTAAAATACAAAGATAGTATCTAGAAAATAATATACAAATCACTTTTAACTCTAGTACAAAGTTAAAATATGAAATTATTAAGACTAATAATTAGTTAATGTGCATACAATATAAAGTATATTTTAATAAATAGTGCTCCATATGTATATATACATATTCATAGATGTACATATAGGAATTCTAAATACAATTAAAGAGTCACATTAATCACTTGATGGTGAGAGTCAGGGGAAGTATCACAATATTGTGCAATTCCAAATTGGTTGAAAGAGTAAATTCATGTTAAGTCTTCTTACCACAAAACAAGTGGGGACACAAGGAATCTTTGGGAAATTTTGGCTATGTTTACACCAATATTGTGGTGATGGGTTACAGGTATTTGTATATGTCCACTCATCAAACTGTATACATTAAATATGTACAATGTTTTGAATATCAATTATATCTTTAAAAGCAATTAAAATTGTTTATAAGTCAAGTAATTCTATTTTTTCCTTCTTAATCATTAAAAAGGAGATTTAAAAAATGAGATTGGGTGGGTGGTATTAGAGGTAGAAGACAGTATGGGGGATAAATGAAAATGGAAAAATATAATATAAATGAACTATTAATAAATAATGAGATTTTGCAACTTCAGGCCAAGATGGAGGGGTAGGTAGATACACTGTGCCTCCTCTCACAACTAAAAGAAGGAAAACAAAAAATTTAAAAACAAAAATCAACCAGAACTGCCAAAAAATCGTACTGTATGGAAGTCTGACAACCAAGGAGTTAAAGAAAAAACATTCATCCAAACTAGTAGGAGGGGTGGAGATGGGCAGACGAGGTGGAGAGGACTTGTGGCAAGGCAGCGGCTGGCGGACCAGGTGGTCCCACATTTCCATGCAGATAAACTGAGAGGAACGACTGGAGAGTGAGACAAATCAAGCAACCTAGGGTTCCAATGTGGGGAATAAAGCCTCAAAACTTCTGACTGAAAAAACCTGTGGGAGTTGCAGTGGTGGGAAAAACTCCCAGGAGAGTTCATTGGAGAGATCCACAGGGTCCTAGCACATACACAAACCCATTCACCCAGGAACTAGTTATCGGTAGGGCCCAATTCACTGTGGGGAGTGGAGGAAGTAACTGAAAGTTGACAGAGAGCTGAGCAAGCATCATTGTTCCCTCTGATCCCTCCCCCACATACAGCACCACAACGCAGCAATATGGGTTGCCCTGCCAAATACTTAAGGCTCCACCCCCTACTATGTAACAGGCATGCTGAGACCAAAAAATATGGCCCAAATGAAAGAACAGATTAAAGCTCCAGAAAAAAATACAACAAGGCAATGAGGAAATAGCCAACCTACTAGCTGCCCAGTTCAAAACACTGGTTATCAGGATGCTCACAGAAATGGTTGAATATGGTCGCAAAATAGAGGAAAAAGTGAAGGCTGTACAAAGTGAAATAAAGGAAAATGTACAGGGATCCTACAGTGAAGGGAAGGAAATCAGGACTCAAATCAACAATTAGGAACAAAAGGAAGAAACAAACATCCAACCAGAACAGAATGAAGAAAGAATTAAAAAAAAAATGAGGAGAGGCTTAGGAACCTCCAGGACAACTTTAAACATCCCAACATCCAAATTATATGGGTACCAGAAGGAGAAGAGGAAGAGCAAGAAATTAAAAACTTATTTGAAATAACAATGAAGGAGAACATCCCCAATCTGGCAAAGGAAATAGACATGCAAGTCCAGGAATCTCAGAGCATCCCAGAGAAGTTGGACCCAAGGAAGCACACACCAAGGCAAATCATAATTACATTACCTAAAACTAAAGATAAGGAGAGAATCTTTTTTTTTTAAGATTTTATTTATTTATTTTTAGAGAGAAGGGAAGGGAGAAAGAGAGGGAGAAACAGCAATGTATGGTCGCCTCCCACATGGCCCTCACTGGGGACCTGGCCTGCAACCCAGGCATGTGCCCCAACTGGGAATCGAACCGGGACCGCCTGGTTCCCAGCCTGCGCTCAATCCACTGAGCTACACCAGCCAGGCAAAGGAGAGAATCTTAAAAGCAGCAAGAGAAAAGGAGAGAATTACCTACAAAGGAGTTCCCATAAAACTATCAGCTGATCTCGCAAAAGAAAACTTTCAGAGAAGAAGGGGCTGGAAAGAAGTATTCCAAGTAATGAAAGGCAAGGACCTACATTCAAGATTACTCTATGCAGCAAAGCTGTCATTTAAAATGCTTCCCAGATAATATGAAGTTAAAGGAGTTCATCATCATCAAGCCCTTCTTATATGAAATGTTAAAGGGACTTATCTAAGAAAAAGATGACAAAAAATATGAACAGTAAAATGACGACAAACTCACAACTATCAACAACTGAACCTAAAAAACAAAAACTAAGCAAACAAGTAGAACCAGAACAGAATCACAAAAATGGAGTACACATGGAGGGTTATTAGTGGGAGGGGGAGGGGGCAGAATGGGAGGAAAGGCACGGGGAATAAGAAACATAAATTATAGGTAGAAAATAGACAGGGTGAGGTTAAGAATAGTATAGGAAATGGAGAAGCCAAATAACTTCTATGTACAATCCATGGTTATGAACTAAGGTGGAGGGTGCAGAATGCTGGTGGGAGGGGTTGCAGGGCAGAGAGGGATAAAGGAGAGAAAAAATGGGAAACAAAAAAAAGTACTAATAGAGAAGTTTATAGCAATGAACTCACATAAAATAGAAGAAAAATCTCAAATGGACAAGCTAACTTTATACTCAAGGAACTTGAGGCAAGGGTAGAGCTCAGACTAAAACTAAAATTAGCATAAGGAGGGCAATAAAAATGACTATAGCATAAAAAATTATAGAGAGTAGAAAAACAGTCATAATAACTTAGCCCTGGCTGGTGTAGCTCAGTGGATTGAGCGTGGGCCTGAGAACCAAAGGGTCCTAGGTTCGATTCCCAGTCAGGGCACATGCCTGGGATGCAGGCCAGGTCCCCAGTGGGGGCCATGTGAGAGGCAACCACACGTTGATGTTTCTCTCCCTCTCTTCCTCTCTCTCTAAAAATAAATAAATAAAATGTTTTAAAAAAAACAAACAAAAAAAAACTTAGAAGTGGTTTTTGGACAAGATCTTCAAAATCAAAGCCTTAGCTTGACTTATTAAGAAAAAGGAGAGAACACTTTTGGAAGTGTTAAATAAGTTTATATGATTGATAGCTGTGATGGGTGCACTGATACATATGTATCTCCAAAAACATAAAGTTGGGAATATGAAATATCACTAGTTGTTTTTAGTTTAAAAAATTGAATGATTACAATAAATACACGTGTATATATATTTACGGATAAAAACAAGTAAAGGAAAGTACAATGACAATCTTGCATATAATGGAAAATATTAATAAAGAAATAGAAATTATTAAAAAGAAACAAATTGCAATTCTGTATTTAAAAGTACAGTGATAGAAAATAAAAACTTTAGTAGTGGGGCTCCAAAGTTTATCTGATCTGGCAGAGGAAAAAATAAATAAACATAAAGATAGAGATTATGCAAGAAAAGGATGAAACGAAAAAATGAAGAGAGTTTTAGAGAAATGTGGGCACCATTAGGTGCATCAATATGCAGGTAATAGGAATATGAGAAGAGAAAAAAGAAAAGTGAAGAAAAAATACTCAAGGAAATGTTGGCTGAAAACTTCCAGGATTTATTGAAAAACAATAACTTGCACATCCAAACTACAACAAACACCAAGATGAATGCAAAGAGATTCACCAACAGAGACATCATTGTAAAAACACAGATTGTCAATGAAAGAAAAAACTCATTAATTATTAGAAAACCCCAATAAATTAACAGCTGACTTCTCAACAGAAACATGGAAGCCAGAAAGCCATATTGGGACAACATATTCAAAGTGTTCAAGGGAAAAAAAAAAAACTTGTTCACCAGGAACCCTAGATACAGAGTTTCGGTTTTTAGGATAAAAATGATCATTGCACAACATTATGAATTTGTATTGCCACTCAACAGTATACTTTAAAAAGTCTAAGATGATAAATTTTATATTATGTGGATTTTACCACAATTTTAAAAACTCTTAGAAAAAGACATGTAAGTAAATTTGTTAATAAAAAAAAAATTTATTGACCTGAGAAAGAGAGAAACATCGATTTGTTGTTCTACCCACTCATGCACCCATTGGTTGACTCTGTAAGTGCCTTGACTGAGAATCGAGCTCCCAATCTTGGTGTATCAGGATAATGTTCTAACCAACTGAGTTACCTGCCCAGGGTGACATATAAGTAAATCTTTATCATCATGGATTTGGCAAAATATTCTTAGATATGACACCAAAAGCACAAGCAACAAAAAAAAGATCAATTAGACTTCATAAAAATTTTTAAATTTTGTGTTTCAATAGACACCAAAAAAAAAGAAAAAATGACTAACAGATTGGGAAAAAATATTTGCAAATCTTTTATCTCATAAGGAACTTGTAACCGGAATATATAAAGAACTCTTACAACTCAACAATAAAAAGACAAAAGCACAATTTTAAAAAGAGAGAAGGATCTGAGCAAACATATATTCTAGGAAGATATGCTAATAGCCAACAAGCATATGAAAAGACCAAATATCATACAATTCCATTCATATTAGATGTCCAGATCAGAGAAATCTACAGAGAACGAACTTGATTAGTAGGTGCCTAGGGTTGGTGGAGAGGAGGGCTCACAGGCAGTAGGGGACAGGAGCTGAAAATGAAGGGTTTATTTTTGAGATGATAATAATGTTCTAAAATTGATCGTGGTAATGCATGCATCTGTAAATAGACTAAAAATTATTGACTTATATAATTTAATGGGTGAAGCATGGGTACGTAACATATCTCAAAAATGCTGTGAAAAAACAGAATTGATTCTCATTGAATACTTTTCAAAATCAAAAAAATAAAACATTTTCTACATTGGATTTGGAGGGAAAACCATATTTATAGTCTCTTGGTCAGATACAAATGATAGTATATTACTAATATTGTGACTTATAAACTATATTTGATTCCCACATGTAAAATAGAATTAATATTCAGTGGAAGCTTACATTCATTGAGGAGTTCATCTGAGCAATACTTTCGTCATTTGTTGGGAACTGATATATCTGGATGTCATTATTAACCAATTCACTCATTATCTTACACTTAAATTTCTGTAAATCATTTTTAGAAATTGCATCAGCTTTGGCAATCAGTGGTATAATGTTCACCTATTAAGAAAGAAGGAAACAAAATCTCATTATTGAGGATTTGTTGTTGATCCTGAGATTTTTACAGTCCAAACCTCACAATATTTAACAATAAATACTTGTTTCTACATAATCACTCATTATCATGCCTTCCTCATAAAACTGCTTTCCAAAATACTCAGTACTTTTGAAGATAAATTTTTATGAGAGTTCAGGTTTAGAAGTCTTAATTTTTGTTCCTTTCTCAAACTTTCTGATATTTCTTTTTTTTTCAGAACACCAGAGGAATTTATTAAATGTGCTTAATGAAACTTATTTTGCTATGCTTTCTTTTTACTGTGTAGAGTTAAACCAGTTGTGTAGGTAAGATCAGTCCTTAGTTCTATGATCAACTCATAAACCCTTGTTATACGTCACTAAATTCAGTCATTTGCTCTTGTGTTTGTATTCATACTAGTAGGGCAAAGGTATAAGCTGAAGATAAAAACTCAAATTCATATTAAATTACATTTTCATGCCTAGATGCTATTCCCTGTAAGTTTTAGAGGACAAGTATATAAATTCACCCACTAAAAAATTATCGAGGTTATCTATAAGGAAATTTATATAAGACACTGTCCTCATGTGGTTGTATTTGTGTATTAGACAATATACACTACTTTCAATAAATTGCTTAGCTGTTAATAAAAAGGAAAAAACTAATTAATAAACATTTGCACAACACTCTCATAGAAATGATGATAGTTATTAATAAAGACCTATAGGAAAAATGTAAAGGTGCGGGAATGTACTGATCAGGTTTTCTGGTCACTTATAGGAAAAACACTCATTGTAAAAGGTTCTTCTAAGTTTGTGGCATGCAACCTAAACAATAGCATCATTTCAATCTTACTTATAGGACTGAATTAGAATTAGATCTACACACACCCTTCAAAATTCACAGCTTTAAACAATCCCACTGAGCCAGTCGAAGAAGATAGAACACAGCTTATTCCATACCAAATGGAACTTTCAATTCTTATTTCAGCATGTAGGAACCTTCTGAGGTACTAATATACTTTTTATTGTTGTTCAATTACAGTTGTACCTATTTTCACCCCATTACTCTCCCCTGCCCCACCCCACATGTCCCACATTCAATTCCCCCACCCACTGTCTTTGTCCTTGGGTCCATTATACATGTTCCTTGACTCGATTCTTCTCCCTGTTATTCTGCCCCACTCTGGGACATTTACACAATGGAATACTATGCAGCAGAAAGAAAGAAGGAGCTCTGACCCTTCCTGACAGCATGGATGAAACTGGAGAATATTATCCTAAGTGAAATAAGGCAGGCAGTGAAAGACAAATATCATATGATCTCACCTATAAGTGGAACCTAATCAATAAAACAAACAAGTGAGCAAAATAGAAGCAGAGACACAGAAATAAAGAACAAACTGCCCTGGCTGGTATAGCTCAGTGGATTGAGCGCGGGCTGGGAACCAGACGGTCCCGGTTCAATTCCCGGTCAGGGCACATGCCTGGGTTGCAGGCCAGGTCCCCAGTGAGGGCCATGTGAGAGGCAACCATACATTGCTGTTTCTCCTTCTCTTTCTCCCTCCCTTCTCCTTTCTCTAAAAATAAATAAATAAAATAAAATAAAAAAGAAATAAAGAACAAACTGACAGCAAACTTTCTTATATTTCTAACACATCAGGAGTTAGTAAAACAGAAGTGGTCAGATGATGTAGTCTATTTAATTCATTAACAATTAGATTTCTCATTTAACTGAGTTCTAAAAAGCAGAAGAGACCTTTCATCAAAACTATAAAAGAACTTGTTCTCTACCTGTCATTCATTTTCATCACCTTCTTCATAAATTCATCTTAATGTTGCAGTTGAATAGATCCTTGCTCTACATTTATGTCTTTGCAGGTAGATTTGCTTATGTTTTCCAAAGACCACCTAAAAATACTAGACTTTTTTTTGTTACCTTACTCTAAATGTGGAGTGTGGATAGGCATGTATATGGCACCTTGCTAACAAGTGTTTATTTGTAATTTGTAAAAAGGAATTATTTTCATAAAGCAGAGCTGAGATCAAAAATTTTTTTAATATATTAATAGTTTTTTTAAAGATTTTATTTATTCATTTTTAGAGAGGGGAAGAGAGGGAGAAAGAGAGGGAAACATCATGTGTGGCTGCTTCTCATGCACTCCCCACTGGGGACCTGGCCCGCAACCCAGGCATGTGCCCTGACTGGGAATCAAACTGGCGACCCTTTGGTTCCCAGACTGTGCTCAATCCACTGAGCTACACCAGCCAGGGCAAAAGTCAGGCCTTTTTTACTAAAAAAACAATTTTAGAACTGTTCCTCTCTTCAACTGAATAAAGTTGAAAATATGATGTTTAATCAAGGTTGAGTGCAGAAGAGGATCTCATGATATAAGTTTCTTTCATCAATAATTTGACCCTCTGTTGGAAAAAAAATACATGCTGCATTAGGCATCCTGTCTGATAGGACCGGTAGCCAGGATCATGACAGCTTTGTATTTTAAAACATCAGTGATACCAGCTAAATGTTAATGAAATAACTTTATAATAACATAGAGTAATTTCAATTTCAAAAATATGGACAAATAACCACAATTGGAATTATCATTTAATCACAAGAAAAACTAAATTTTTATTTTTATCTTTCTACCTGAATCTCATTACCCTGATGCATTTTCTAATTAAATTTCTCTAGCAAGCAAGGTAAGGATGAAATTTATCAAATGCTATTACGGGATGAATATGTTTCTCCCCTATCCCCTTGCATATGCTGAAGCCCTAACCCTCAATATCTCAAAATGTGGCTGAATTTGGAAATAAATCTTTAAAGGGGTGATTATGTTAAGATAAGGCCATCAGCATGGGCCCTAATCTTATCCTACTGGTGTCCTTATAAGAAGGGGAAACTTGGACACAAAAAGAAACATCAGATGTGTCCGTAAAGGAAAGATTATGTGAGAACACAGAGAGAAGGCAGCCATCTGCCACCCAAGGGGAAAGGTTTCAGAAGAAACAAAATTTGGCAACACCTTAACCTTGAACTTCTAGCCTTGAGAACTATGAGAAATTTAATTTCTACTGTGTAAAACTCTTAAGTCTGTGGTGTTTTACAGTGGTATTCTTAGGAAACTAATAGAAATGCTTTAAAAACTAACACAATAAATGATATATACTATACACATATTACAAAATAAGTTATTGTATGAGAATGCCTTCAAGATAGGTACTATTTCAAAATAATTATCAAATCTTAACAGGTTGATGGATTTACCAAACCCACCTTATTGTCAATGCTCTTCAAGGTTAATAGATCAAGGGACTTCAGAGAATGTCCTGTAGGTGAAATGAAGTAAAGGCACACGTGGACACGAGAATCGTGGTAGTCAGGAAAGGAACGTTGAATTTTCAGTTCCTCTTGAAAATAGGACTCAAACTGAGCATCCAAGTAGCCAACTATTGGTTGGTGGCTGGAAAACATTTAGCATAACATAGTAATAACATCTGAAGTCTACATTTTTACCATTTAATGAATAGTTAATATGTGTACACATAGTTTGTCATATAAAGAAAGCACATAACATGTTCTTACAAAGATAACAATTACAAACCAATATAGGCCCATGGTTTACACTGTTTGTAGAAATGGCAAAAGGATCTTTCAACTCAATGTAATTCCAATCAGAAACCAATATTTTAATATGTACATGTGTATGTATATTGAAGTGCAAAGGACCAAGAGTGCTCAAGACATATGAAGAAAACCAAGAAGATATATCCTTCATATGCCAGGTCTCATTATGAAGTTAAAGTAATACAGTGTGGTGGAAGCACAATAGGTAGACTAAAGCACAAGAGAATTTTTGAATGTGATAGAACTTTTCTATGTCACAACTGAGATGGTGGGTACACAATTCTATGCAACTTAAAAACCAACACTTGAAACCTGTATGGTTTTATTAACAAATGTCACCTTAATTAGTTCAATTTTTTTTAAACATACAGAAATATACACCATAAAAGTAAGTTTTATGGTGTGTAAAATTTCAGAAGAGTGACATCATAAGTGTGGCAATGAATACTTCCCTGCTTTTTAACAACTGTAAATCTGATCTCTCTATGAATAAAGGTACCTCTGTGGGAGCTGCGGAACCCAGTACCCTATGTCATGGAACCAGGAGGAGTTTTGCTCAACTGCACATCTGGTAATATGCAGACATACTTCCCAGCAATCTGTGGAACCAGCAGAAGCCAGAAAACCTGCCCAACCCCTTTTTCATGCAGTCAGGGAAAGACTGGAGAATGTTTACTTGAACATACACCAACAGATAAATGACATTTGTAGTTCAGCATCAAGATGGGAGATTTCATTGGAACATGGAAAAAAGAACAAATGTGGACACACTGGAGAATGTAAGAGGAACTTTGTCAGCATCTGCCTTCCTTCAAGGCAGCATAACCTGGAGCTAAAATAGCTGGCAGCAACTCTCCACAGGGGAAACGGAGTAAGTGCTCAGCAAACCACAAAGAAAATACTTATAGAAGATACATAAAAGAAAAAGACAAAGGAATAAAAACATCACTACAAAAAAGTCAACAAAATACAAAGGAATGAAAAGAGAAAGGAAATCAGGAACAAAAGAACTACATGATAGAAAACATTTAACAAAATAATAAGTAAGTCATTAGTAGTCAAAATAGTAAGTCATTACTTATTAATAATTACTTACACGTATTAGAATATTTTGTATATTATATGCCACATATAATAAGTACATTAATGGATTAAACTGTCCAATCAAAAGACATAGAGTGCCTAAATGAATTTAAAATATATGTGTATGTGTGTGTGTATCCAACTACATGCTGTCTACAATATATCAACTTTAGAATCAAGACCACATAGGAAGAGACTTAAGGAATGAAAAAGATAATCCATGCCAATGGTAAAATCAGGAAAGTAGGGGTGGCTATACTTATACCAGTCAAAATAGGATTAAAGTCAAAATTATCAAGAGACTAGGGTATTTTATAATGATGAAAAGATCAATTCATTAGCAAGACAAATATATATACACACACACACACACACACTCAACAATGGAGTATCTAAATACAAAAAAGCAAAAATTCACAGAACTGAGGAGAATAGCACACAGCAACATGAAAACAGCAAGCGATTTCAATACCCACTTTCAACAATAGGAAGAACATCCAGACAGAAAATCAGTAAGGAACTAGCCGAATTGAGTAATATTGTATTACAAATGAACCTAACAGATATATACAGATTATTACACCCAACAGCAGCAGAATATGTAAGCCCACAGTCTTAACAAATTTAAGAAGGCTGAAATTATACCATGTATTTCTGATTACAATGAAATAAAACTAGAAGTCAATAACAGAAGGTAAAATTAGAAAATTCACAAACTGGGAAAATTTAAAAACACACTCTTGGGTCAAAAAAGTAGTTAAAATAGACATTAGAAAACATCTCCACACAAACAAAACAACAACAACAAAAACTCATAACATACTAAAACATTGGGAACAGAAAAGTAGTAATTAGAGGGGATTTTATAGTGAAAAATGCCTAGATTTTTTAAGAGAAGGATCTCAATTAAACTTTCTAACTTTTAACCTCAAAGAACTAGAAAAAGAACAGCAAACTAAGCCCAAATTTGGAGAAAGAAGGAAATAAAGATTACAGCAGGCATAAATGAAACAGAATAGTAAAACAATAGGAAACATCAACGAAACTAAGAGTTGGTTTGATAAACGAAGTTGACAAACCATTAGCTAGACCAATAAAATTATAAAAGGTGGAATCCTTAAAACTGATGCCACAAAAATAAAAAGCATCATAAGATACTCTTATGAACAATTATATGATGCCAACAAATTAGATAATCTACAATAATCTATAAATACACAACCTACCAAGACTGACTTATGAAAAAAATAGAAAGTCTGGGTAGATCCATAATGAACAAGATTGAGTCGGTGACAACAACAAAAACAAAAGTCTACCAGCAACAAAAAGCTGAGGACAGGGGAGCTACAGTATTGAATTCTAACAAACATTTAAAGAATTAACACCAATATTTCTTAAGCTCTTCCAAAAAGCTGAAGAAAGGGGAACCTTTCCAAACTCATTTTGAGTGGTCAGAACTACCCTGACACCAAAGAGAGAAGAAGACACCACAAGAGAAAAACCACAGGCCAATATTCCTGATGAACTTAGATGCAAAAATCTTCAACAAAATACTAGCAAACTGAATTCAACAGCACATTAACAGGGTCATACACCAGGAGCAGGTGGATTTATCCCCTGAATGCAAGGAGGTTTCAAAATAATCAAATAAAATAATGTGGCATACCACATTAACAGATTAAGAATATAAAAATCAGCCCGGCTGGTGTAGCTCAGTGGATTGAGCACGGGCTGGGAACCAGAGGGTCCCGGTTCAATTCCCAGTCAGGGCACATGCGGGCCAGGTCCCCAGTGAGGGCCATGTGAGAGGCAACCATACATTGCTCTTTCTCCCTCTCTTCTCCTCTCTCTGAAAATAAATAAATAAAATCTTAAAAAAAAAAAAGAATATAAAAATCATATGACCATCTCAATATATGCAAAAAATAAGGGAACTTCATGCATCCACCTTGGGAATTGTAGCTCTAATGTTTCACGTGAGAAAAACTTCCGTGGAAACATGGGTCGGCAAGCAGGACCCACGTGTGGCAGCGGAATTTCCTGTGGGTAAATCAGGATGGCATATTTCTTAGATTTAAAAACTTGCTACTGCTAAAATCTCTCTATCCCTGAATCAAAAGGGCTTATGCTAATGCATGCCTAGTTTTTCTTGAGACCCTAGTTCCAATCGGAGCCTATTGTCTTTTCTTTTGCATATCTATCCTCTTGACATGCCATCTTGGGAGTCTACCACCTAAAGTAAATCTACAATCCCTGCATAGTTAATGAAGACCATTGAGATGTAATGTGCTTGAGAAATGAGAATAAAAGCCTATCCGGTGATAGCTCGTGGTCTCTCCAAGATGATAATGGAGAGGACGCGTGGTTCCAGATTTTTCTAGTCCAGTATATTACGTGTAAAATTATTTACACGCTGCCGTGGCAATATGAATTTTGAGGGACAGAATTCGCTACAAGAAAAAGCATTTGACAAAATGTACTGCCATTTCATGATAAAAACTCTTGAAAGTAGTTATAGAAGAAATTTATTGAAACACAATGAAGACCATATATGAAAAGTCCATAGCTAGCATCTAAATTGTTATATTTATAAGCATTAAACAGATGGTAGTACTTGTCTTATCCTTTTAATAGTTGTAGAAACAGTAATAATATCTCTTCTTTTATTCCTGATATTGGAGGTGTTTGCCTTCTCACTTATTTTGCTTGCTGAGTCTTGCAAACAAGATTTTTTATTTTATTGATCCTTTCAAATAATAGGCTTTTGGTTTTATTGATTTTCTGACCTTTTTCTCTTTTCATCAATTTCTGCTCTACCATTATTTTTCTTCCCATTTTCTTGCTTTAAGTTCAATTTTTTCTTATTTGTCTCATGGCTTAACATGGAACTTTATGCTATTGATTTTAGATTTTTCTTTTTTCTAATATAAGGATTTTATGTTATAAATTTCCCACTAAGCAATACTTTTGAAGCATTTTATAATTTTTAAATTGTGGTAAGAACATTTAACATGAGATCTACCCTCATAACAAATATTTAAATTCAAAATAAAGTGCTGTTAAATATAGGCACTATCTTCCATAGAAGACCTCTAGAACTTAGTCATTTTGCACAACAGAAAATTTATACTCATTGACCAGCAACTCCCCATTTCTCCTTCCTCCAACCTCTGGCAACAATTTACACTCTGCTTCTACGGGTTTGACTAGGGGCTACTTCAAAAAGGAGAAATGCCCAAAGGCTGTGGGGAGAAGGTCATAACTTGAACAGAAGGGCGCTGTTGTATTAACTTGCCCATAAACATTTTATGCATTTTTTACTATATATGACATAATTTAAAGAAATTTGTTCTGTAGTATTACAAATGCATTTCAATTATTATAAGATGTAATAACTGCATAAAGGATGATTTCTGAGAGGGCACCTACTAAACTCATAGTAAATGGTTATTTTTGGAAAAATAAATGGTGCAAAGTTCTTAAGTTTGGCTAGCGGGGGTTTCATTTCATCTGGTTATTTGAAATTTTCACAGAAATAAATTCATTTATGACTTAGGTAATTCATAGAAAACAAACAATCCAACAAGTAAGTAAATGGGGAACATCAATTTTAAAAATATTTAAGAAACTGCCCTGACTGGTGTGGTTGGGCATCATCTCGCAAAGTGAAAGGTTGCTGGTTCAATTCCTGGCGAGGGCACATGCCTAGGTTGTGGGTTCAGTCCCAGGTCAGGGTACATAAGAGAGGCAACCAATTGATGTTTCTCTCTCACATCGATGTTTCTCTCCTTCTCTTTATCCCTCCCTTCCCCTCTCTCTAAAAAATAAATAAAATTTTAAAAATGATGATCCCCAAAGGATGTCTGCATTCTAATCCCTATAATTAGTAAATGTGGTTTTATTTGAAGAAGAAAAAGAAGAGTCTTTGTAGATATAATGAAGTTAAGACACTCAGTGTGAGATTACCCTGGATTATCTGGGTTCACCTTAAATCCAACAACAAATATCCTTAAAATAGATGCATGAAGAGCAGAGGAGAAGGCCACATGAAGATGAAGCCAGATACTGGGGTTGATGTAGCCATAGAAAGTGCCAATAGCCAACAGAAGTTTAAAAAAGCAAGAAATGATTCTCCCCTAGGGCCTCCTGATAGAGTGTGGCCTCCTAAGCCACCCAGTTTGTGGTAAACACAGGAAATTAATACAGGAAGCACCACCTATTGCAGGTCTTAGTCCACAACACAACGTAATATGTATAATACATTAAGCATATTGACCCTAAGCTTAATCTTATATTTAAAAAATACTTTCTGAAGTATTGACTATTAGTACTATGGTGATATTCTTTTCTACTGTCCATTCTTTTTATAAATTTCATACAAATTATTTTCATGTTTAAATTAGAACTTGAGTATTTGTTTGAAAGTCTGTCTTTATCAAGTGGTGTTCTGGTTCTCCGGAAGGAAAAAAATGATTTGTAGCATGTACTGACTTTTGCGGTGTGAATACTCCCACCTGGCCTATTTCAAGCTACCTGAAGGACGTTATTGAATGTACAACTGACAAAAGGTTAGTACAGTACAGTACAGACTTGTGTGATCCAGCCTCAGCACACCACTGCAGATAACTAAGTCACACAAAACAAGTAAATATATGAAAAAGATAGTCACTCTTACGTAACTAACTTTCACTAACTAGAACTGTAACATATAATACTGAATATGCATCTATTCCCAAAAGGAGCAAAAACCTAGTTATTGCTTTGTCTAATTTAGTTCCCTTTTACACAATTTAAATCTGATATAAGAACTATGAAATGTCATCACAATACCAGAGGAGAAATAAGGAAATAAGCTAGAACTAATAGAAACTGCATCGCCAAATTTTTGCTATAATTTTAAAATATTGTAAGGAAATCAGACAAATGGATACAAAAATATCAATTTCATAATAAGAAGAGAACATTAGTTAATTAGAAAGAATTAAAGTCCAAGAGGAAAGGTTTCAATTTTCTTAGAAGAACATAATTCAGTGCGTGGAGAAAGAAGGCAAATTCCTCAAAATAAGAAGAACTTTTAATTAAAATAATAACTTTAGTGTTTAACTACAGCACTAACCTGCCTTCTTTGTTCATTTGATCACCATATCCCACTGTTTTCACAATAGTTAACTTCAAGTGTACATTGCCTTCCTGGAGTTCATATGTCCGAATTTTAAGTTCGACATTTGAGGTAAAATGTGAGGATTTTTTTTCTTTCAAATTCGTATTAAACAATGCGTCAATCAGTGTTGTCTTTCCAAGTCCAGTTTCCCCTGTAATAAACAGAGTTACATCATATAGGGGCTTGAGGTGGCAGAGAAGAACTAACGCTCTAACCCCTGGAGTGGCTTAAAGAGTCCCAAACACTTCAAAGACAGCGACATCCTTGAAAATATACATGCTACCCCTGACACCTTTAGCCATTAACATAATATAGAAAGAAAATATACACAAAGCTGTATCAGATTTTGAAGAATGTTGAAACATTTAAAGAAAAAATGTTTAAGTAATATGGCTAAGAAGATGGAAACTAATATAAATGTAAAGATATGTTTTTGAATTAACAATGCCAGTTTTTACTGTTGTAGATGAGTTGAAATGAGCATTTGGAAAAATTAAGTAGTGATTCAGAGAAGTTTGGCACTTACCCACACAGAGAATATTAAAAGAAAATCCTTTTTGAATAGCTCTGTTCACCAATTGATGAGGCAAACATTCAAAACCAAAATGACCAAGCATAGTTAAACCGCGGATATTATTTTCTTTTTGCTTAAAGAAAACAGAAGTTAAAAGATTTTATTTAGGATAGGAAACATCATTTGAAAACATGATTATAATATTTCTAAGAAATTAAAATTATTATCATACCTCAGGCAAGCTGCAAATGAAGCAATTTTGGAAGCAAAGAAATTTATGTCCAGATATATAGATTTTGCTCTTGTTTTTAAAAATAGTGAATCTATCTGTGGCCACACTCAAACTGATTGTATTTTGAAATTTAAAAATAGAAAATTAAAAAATACCACAAGAAAGTCCAGTGTATTACCTGAAAATTATCAATTTTTTTCATGGAAAAAAAGGAAAAATTACCATCCTTTTATTTTGTTTCAATGTGTTCATATATTTAAGAAACTCAATATATGTTCATATGTGTAAGAAAACCAAAATCAATTTGAAATTTTAAAAAAGGCAGCAAAAACTTGGACTTTAAATTTGTCATATGCCCTCTGAGAACCTGTGTTCTCTCAAATTGTTAAAGGTATCCACTGCTAATAATACCAACCTAGAAAACTAGAAATCCATAAATATTATAAAGTTACCAACTGATTATTTTTTAACAGTAAAAAATTCAAAGGCTTAATAATCTATATTACTTTAACCCTTGTAAACCTCTCCCAAATAATTAGAAAATTTCACAAATGTTTATATGGAAAAGTGTTTACTGTAGCTCTTTATTTAACATTCAAATGTATGACTCCCAGAAATAACAGAATATACAAATAAATGATGATTATTCACACATTGAGGCATTTTTAAGTTATTAGAGATACTTATGGAGAATAATAAGTTGAAAAATACTTATGTGAAAACATTAAGGTAAAAAGGTAAGATACAAAATTGTGTGTACATTCCTAGCTCATGGTCACATCAGAGTAACTTGGAGCCCCTTTTCTCACATTAACAATTAAAACAACTATTTGAAGGCACCAGAAGGGAAAGAAAAGAAGACAAAACAGGAAGAAATAAAACCCTGGAAAGAAGGGCAGCATAATAGGTAAAATCACATATATATACACATTCTCTTGAATCTACTGCCCAGTAAATGAGGTGCTTGGGAAGTAAAGAACAAGCTGAGAGGGACAATCTTGAGCTGGGAAGGCTAAGAGATTGGGGCATCATACACAAAAATTAACTCAAAATGGATCAGTGACCTAAATATAAGAAGTGAAACAATAAAATATATTAACAGAAAACATAAGTACTAAAGTTATGGACCTTGGTCTTAGAGAGGACTTGACGGATTTAAGCTCAAAGGCAAGAGAAGTAAAAGCAAAAATAAATGAATGGGACTATATCAAACTAAAAATCTTCTGCACAGAAAAAAAAAAAAAAACAAAAACAAAAACAAAAGGCAACCAACCTAATGGGAGAAGATATTTGCAAACAATACCTTTGATTAAGGGCTAATATCCAAAATATATAAAGAACTCATACAGTTCCACATCCAAAAAATCCAACTAAAAAATGGGCACAGGATCTGAACAGACACTTTTTCCAAGAAGACATACAAATGGTCAACAGATATATGAAAAGATACTCAACTTCACTATCTATAAGGGAAACAGAAGCAAAACCACAATGAGATACCACCTCAAACCTGTTGGAATGACTATTATCAACAAGACAGAAAATAACAAGTGTTGGAGAGGATGGAGAAAAAGGAACTCTCATAGACTGCTGGTGGAAATGTAAATTGGTACAGCCACTGTGGAAAACAATATGGAGGTTCCTCAAAAAATTAAAAATAAAACTACCAAATGACTCCCTCTTGTTGGTTTCTACCTGAGAAATTTGAAAACTTTTACTTCTTTTTAAAAGATTATATTTATTTATTTTTAGAGAGAGGGGAGGGGAGGGAGAAAGAGAGAGAGAAACATCTATGTAAGAGAGAAACATCAATCAGTTGCCTCTCATATGCGCCCTGACGGGACCAAACCCAAAACCCAGGCATGTGCCTGACCAGGAATTGAACCCATGACCTTTTGCTTTGTGGGATGATACCTAATCAATTAAGCTGCACCTCTCAGGGCAAAAACATTTATTCATGAAGATATACGTATCCCTATGATCACAGTAGCATCATTCACAATAGCCAAGACATGGAAATAGCCTGTGTCCTTTGATGGATGATTGACTAAAGAAGATATAGTCCATATTATAATGGAATACTACTCAGCCATAAGAAATGATTAAATATTGCCATATGCTACAATATGGGTGGATCTTGAGAGTATCCTGATAAGTAAAAAGTCAGATAGAAGAGGACAAGAACCATATGATTTCATTCATATGTGGGATATAAAATAGAAAGCAATAAACAAATAAAAGAAACAAACAAAATCTCAGAGACAAAGACAACAGTATCATGGTTACTAGAGGGGAAGGAGGGTGGGGGAGCTCGAAGGGAATAAAGAGGTTCAAATATATGGTAATGGAAGGAGACTTGACTTTAAGTGGTGAGCACATAATCCAATATACAGATAATGTTTGAAAGACTTAAATATTTGAAAGTTATATAATCTTATTAACCAATGTCACCTGAATAAATTTAATAAAATAATAAAGTGCCAAAGGTTAAAAACAAAGACAGAATCTTAAAACTAGTAGGAAAAAAGCAGTTACTTACATACATAGAAGTTTCTATAGGACTATCAGCTGATTTCTGATCAGAAACATTGCAAGCTAAAAGGGCCTGCCATGAAATATTCAAAGCGATGACAAGCGAGGCTGTCATTTGGATTGATAATAGTGCTGCACACAAGAAAAAGTTCAAGGAGTTCATCACCACTAAACCAGTATTACAATATATGTTCAAGGGACTTCTTTAAGAAGAAAAGAATAGATTTAAAAAAATAGGAAAAAAAAATTCTCACTGACAAAGGCAAACACTTAGAAAAAGTTGTGGATCAACCAACTAACTATAAGCTAGTACAAAGATTAAAAGGCAAAAGTAGGAGCCCTGGCTGGTGTAGCTCAGTGGATTGAGCGCGGGCTGTGAACCAAAGGGTCGCCAATTCAATTCCCAGTCAGGGCACATGCTTGGGTTGCAGGCCAGGTCCCCAATGGGGACCACGTGGGAGGCAACCACACATTGGTGTTTCTCTCCCTCTCTTTCTCCCTCCCTTCCCTTCTGACTAAAGGTAAGTAAATGGAAAAAGTCTAAAAAAAAAAAGGCAAAAGTAGGAAGACCTTCTGTAATTACAATAAACTAGGGGATGCACACAAACACACACGTACACATATATGAAGTAAAAAAGAATGACAAAACAGCCATGGAGGTGGTGAGTAAAAACTGTAGTGATTTTAGAATGTGTTCTGAATTAAGCAAGCATCAAGTTAAAATAGACTGTATTAACATAGGTTGGTATATATGACATATATCTATCAGACATATACAAGAAAAATCTATCAGACATATACAAGAAATACAGGAATACAGACACAACACTATAGAAGTCATCAACATACAAGAGAAGAAGGCAAGAGAATAATAATAAAAAAAGAACTACAAAACCAACCAGAAAACAATAAAATGACAGTAACTACATACCTACCAATAACTAAATGTCAATGGACTAAGTGCTTCAAATGATGTAGTTTTAGCTGAATGGATTTTTTAAAAGACCCATTCATTTGCTGCTTACAAGAAACCAACTAATATCAATAGACTCACACAGACTGAAAGTAAAGAAATAAAAAGATATTTCATGTAAATAGAAATAAAATAAAATCGGCAATACTTATATCAGACAAAATAGGCATTAAAACAAAGGCTGCAGCAATAGACAAAGGTAATTTCATACTAGCAAAGGGATCAATCTAAGAAGAGGATATTAACTCTTGTAGACATGTATGCACCCAACATAGTATAGCACCTAGATATATGAGGCAAACATTGACAGACATAATACAATATACTCTAACGTAACATAATGGATATACTAGATATAAGGAGAACATTTGTATTAACTTAGTAATATCACTATGATTAGTATCAGAATTAATTATTCTTCTCATGTCAAAATAAGGGATTAAGATCCAAAGAGGCTCTCAGTAGGTGCTGGTTGAATAAACAGTGAATAATAGGGAGAGAACCTGCACCCTAAATACCAGGAATCAACCAAAGGTGAATTGATAGAAATTCCATTGGGATTTCATATTTACAGAGAGTGTATTTAAATACCAAACTGAAATATAATCAAATAAATAAAAAAATTTTAATTTCTCACTATTTGTTCCCTTAGAAGACAGGGTTTTGTCTATGTGGTAAATTCTGAGTTCTTTTCTGCTTATAAAGAGAACACTTTGATTCACAGCATCTGAAGATTATTTTAATGTAACAACAACAGATTTGGACACTCCACTGTCCTCTCTGTCCTGGACTCCCTTATAACAGAGTTTTCTCATTCTAACTCTGTAGCTCAGGGAGGTGTGTGTCAATAGAACAAAATATAGCCCATTGTTTCATCAAGAAAGGACCTGAAACCTTGGCCTCATTAGCACCAAGTTCTTACCACAGAGAAAACAGAGCAAGCAGACATTCCCATAGCCTCACCACTATTACTTCACAAATGTCTTCTGATGGGCCACAAGTTCTTTTTTATGCTGTTTATTTTTATAAAATGCCAATAGCTATGTAGAAAACAAGTATTTCAGATTCTACTAATTTGGAATTCGTGATTATTCAAGTCTTGCTCTTGAATTCGCCTTTGCACCATCCACAAATAAAAGAAATAAGAAGTAAACAAGGTGGGTGTATAAAACTGTAAGGTTTAACCGACTATTAAAAGGATTACTTCCTGTGTATTCGCATGAAACGGAGGTGCAAAACATAGATTATTTTAATCCCTGATAACAAGTGTACACGAATTACATGTAGCAAATGAGGTAATGTACATGAATTCATAGTCTGTAAACTATAAAATGCATACAAGTTCTGACAAGCCCTGCCTGATGTTTTAACTGTACTCACTGAACTCTGTTTTCCTGTGGTACTGGGAAAAGCTAGCTGAATAAGTAAACTCAGTAGTCATTGTGAGCCTTTTGGACAATGACTTTTGCCTCTGTTTTCTCTGTAAACTGAGAACATTTAACTAGATAAGTTTAAAATTCTTTCACACTCTAATATTCCATAAGTGAAGAGTCTTATTTATGAAGAGCTTACAATTTTAACGAGAATGAAAGCCATGCAGAAAGGGTTAAAATATTTGTTAACATCATACCAAGTGCCAAATTTAAAGAAAAGTCAATAAATAATGTAGGAACTTGGAACAAGGATAGATGACTGTGTCATGAAGTAGTTAAAGATAATTCAATAAGACTGCAGATAGCAGACTGCCTCTTGAAGATGGGAGAATATTTATGGAGGTGGTAAGTATTATGAACAGGAGACAAGACCGCAATGGGCTTAAAAGCAGAATTATGGTCTATGTGCCCTTGCACAGTAAGGAACTCACACATAAAGGGAAAGACTTAGGAAACTGAAGAAGAAAAATTAAAAAGATAAAAATGACCCTAACAATAGAGAGTTTGGAGTATGAGTCTAAGAAATATGGATTTTATCAAAATGGTAATTAGCATTGTCTAGAGCTTTTGAGTGGTAAAAGAAAGAAGCATTTAAAAAGATGAATAAGGCACTGGTATGCAAAGTGTCCTGGAGGGAAAACCAGAGTTGTGGGGCCATTCTCCTAATAAGTCATGGTGATAAAATTACAGGTGTGAATGAAAAAAGAGAATGTTTGAGAGAAATGTTGTGAAATAAAGAATCTTGACAACTCTCCAGATACTATAATAAGTCATCTAAAAAAAGCAAAAAGAAAGCTAGTATTTTTTTGTGGGAGAGAAAAATAAATTTCTTTTAAAATTTTAATTTTAAGAAAAGTATAGAAATAGCTTGAAGGCAATTGGATACATTTGAGAACAGTAGAGGCTTGGATGCAGATAAAGAAGAACAAAAGGTTCAAGAATGCGACATGGGAAATGCCCACTCTCAGGAGGTGAAGAGATGAGCCTAAAGAGGAGATGATGAATGGCCAGACGGGGGAGAGAGAAAAATCAACATACTGTCAATTTTGAAAATATTGTGCTAGGTGAGAAAACTAGGTGAAATCCAAAAAATAAATAAATAAACATACTTATGTTGCATATACAGCCCAAGGCTGAATGGCAAATGCAGTTTAATAATAGCATAAAGGGAGAAGAGAAACAAGAAATGTAACTCATTATAAATGTAAAAATTTAATATTGTAATGTAGCTTCAGAGAAAAAAACTATCAGGATCAGTGTATCCAGATAAAAGATGGGCAGTCTGAACTTATCTCTGGTGGTCAAATCTTTCTTGGAGATTCATCTTTAACCCTAAGAGGGACATGAGAACACTACATCAGTCCACATTTTGCCTCGTTCCTGGTACAGTGCCAGTGCTCATTTAATAGCCTGGAAGAAAAGGGGCAAGATAGGAAGGAATAGAGGAAGGGAGAACGAGAGGACAAGAAAGAGGAGATGAGCTCAATAAAGGAAGGAACACAAAAGGAAACAACCAGGCTAATGACAAAACTTAAGTTAAAACATTACGTGAGAAGAGAGTAGACCTTAAAAGATCTCATCACAACATAAATAATTGTAACCATATGTGGTGATGGGTGTTAATTAAACTTATTGTGGTGATCATTTCATAATATATACACATATTCAATCATTAGGTTCTATACCTAAAACTTATACAATATTAGATGTCAATTATATCTCAATTTTAAAGACCTATGTGAGAAAACTGAATATTTTAAATGTGAGGAAAATAAGAATAAAGATTGTCATTTGAAAAAGACATTGCATTTATTTTGTGGTGCTCAATGGAATGACAAAAGGAGGAAGAGTTCCAAGGGGCTAATTTTATACAACATATGAGAAGGATTTTTTTTTCATTAAAGTTCTCCCCAAATTAAATGGAACTACTTAAGCCTTGAATTCTAATATAGGAGAGAGATAAAGAAAAAAACAAAACAGGCATCATCACATATTGATGGTTTGAGTATAAATTAGCATATCTTTATAGAATAATTTGTTAATTACCATCAAATATAACAACTGCATATTGTTTTAACCCAACAATTTCATTTCTAGGAAGATATTCTAACATGTACATGAAAAACTAGATAGGAGGATATTCAATGCAGTGTCGTACAGAATAGCAAAAAGAAAAAGACAGAAAGTACCTTATAGCCACCAAAGGGGGACTGGTTATTGAAGAAAAGTACATTCATAAGAGCAAAAGTAAAGAGCTATTTTAAAAAATAAGGTTTATCTGGATGTGCTCACATGAAAAGTTGTCCAAAGATTAGTTGGTGGTGGTTTAAAAAAAAAGAACGAAACCTAGGTTGAGAGGAGTGTTTTCTCTTTCGTATTGTTTAAATTTTTCTTTTAATAATGTGAGAATGTCATTTTTAATATTTAAAAAAGAAAACAAACTAAGTTGCCAATTATACTAGGGTTCAAAAAGAGGTTGGAAGCTTACTCTCTAAAGGGATTGCAGCAAGCATTTATGTATAGATTAAAATTTGACGAACTGGCCTTTAAGGTTTCTTTTAATCCTAAAACTTTACGATTTTAATGTCACATAAACAAAGAAGCATTCACCATGATTTAATGCAGAAGAGGGGCCAAAAATAATATGGAACGGGCATGAGCCAGTGGTTCGGTCACTGAGACACAACTGATAGTAGTTTCAGAAAAGCAGTGAGGAGGAAAGGCAGGTCAAGTGTGATTTGGAAGGTGTGACTGCTAGAAAAATAAAGGTTGAATAAGCCATGCACTCCAGAGGAGTAACAATGAGAAGGAAAAGAGAAAAAAATAAAATAATTTGGTCATTAAAACTAAGATAATAGAAAAACACGCATGTTTGAAAAAAGAGAGAACACCAAGAAGAGAACCTTTAGTTATGAAGACATAAATGAATACTATTTAACATAGCTCAGTATTCATGTACATATTTGACATTTGGTCGAAAAGAATTCTAAAACCAAGTTTGCACCCATTCAGACATACTATTCTCTCTTTTAGTGTAAATTTTTACATTAATTACTATATGCTTTCCCTAGAACAGAAGCTCATCTAAATATGGAACTTGGTTCAATCTCCCATTTAGTGAAGTAATAAACAAGCAGCCACCTAACTACTTCCTGAAGTAAACTTCATTTAAAAGTTATGTATTATCAGTACATAAAGTTCCATAAACACATACTTCAAAATAGCACTATTTTTGTTACCTAATAGGAAGTTCTGGAGTTTTAATTTATTACTCTTTGGTATTAAATAGGAATGATCTCTTGCATTACTAAAAAAGTCTTCAGACTCAGAAAACACGCAATCATTATTTAAACCTTCATAATATTTAACTCTAATTCGTATGAAAGTTAATTCATGTCCAAGTATAAGCCTTTATCATCTAGGTTTATCTCATTTTACTGAGCCAATATTTTGAAACTACACAATCCTGCTGAAGTACAGAATGGAGAGTTTTATTTGAAAGATGTACTCAACTGTATCTTCGTCTTCGGGTGTTTGTGTGGACATGCACATTGGTTTTTCTGCCATGCCAGACTGAAAGAGCTGAAAATGAAGAACAAAACCCTTTTAAAAATCAGTGTAAAAGGAAATATTCCTACAATATAATTTCATCAATAAGGGAGTTTAATACAGACATTATCCCAGGTTTTGGCTTTCAGTCCACACTATTAATCTGTTTTAAATTGTGGCTGTTTTGAATCATAAATACAGAGATAGTTGCCAGGTGGGAGGGGGATCAGAGGGAAGGGTGAAAAAGGTAAAGGGAATAAGAAGTACAAATTGGTAGTTACAGAATAGTCATGGGAATGTACAGCATAGGGAATAGACTAGCCAAAAAACATACGTATGACCCATGTACAGGGACAATGGTAGGGGGATTGCCTGAGGGAGTGGGGGGATGCTGTGTGGAAGGGGGCAATGAGGGCAAAACTATTACAACTGTATTAACATAAACAATAAAATATAATTTAAAAATAAAAAGACTGTGAGCAAAGGAAAATTATTAATTAATTGTGGCTGTTTTGCTAGACAGGCTTCTATATAGGATATAATATTTAACTTATAATGTACAATATTACATTTAACCATAAACATGCAAAAAGCATCTAAAGAAAGGTTAACTCCCTTTTGAAATCAAGAGGACAAAGAACACTCTTCTTTGAAGGGCTCTCTGGGCATGAAAGGGAAATAGGGAATTTTGCTCTAAAAACCAGGAAGACACTTATTAAGTACTTATCTTTCCAGAGTAGATTACCAGGAGAGGCTAGAAGGTTAGAGTGCACTTACTGAAGGAGAATTGGGAAAGCAGAGCTTATAACATTTAAACAAGCCTGTTAAACACCCAATGAATGACAATTGTCATTTCTGAAGTATTTATTATGCATCTAGTACTGTGCTGAGTGTTTACGTACTTTACCTCCTTTAGTCCTTCTGACTACGTATCAGTGAGATACATGTATTTTCATTGCTATATGCCAGGACAGAAAATTCAGATTCAGAAAAATTAAATAACTTACCCGCCCAAGATTTCAGCTATACAGCAGACACAGATCTGTACTGACTCCAAACCTGGTGTTCTTCGTATTTCTAGACCAAATATTCACTGGGTTTGAAACTGTTTGGGACAAGGGAGAAGAGATACAAGAGAACATGTTGTGCTGATTTATAAGCAGAACTCCCTTTGAAGGACATGCTATCCTACTTTTGAGTACAGCACAAAGATACAGAGAAAATGAGGCATACTTTAAAAGAAAATATTACAGACGGGTATGGCAAAGAGAAAAGCAAACACAATTAAAGAATGGCTCTGTGTACCATGGTTTCTTCCCTTGATATGTCCTGAAGATTATCCCACTATACACTTTATCTCACTTTTCCCTAATGGTAAATAGTATTTTCTCATATAGTGTTCTGCTGTATGGTGTGGTTCATTCTAGTCTAGTATACATAAATGTTCTGTATTATTTAGCAGAATGTTAGCAGTGAATATTGCAGTTATTTTCAGTCTTTAACTGCAATCAACAATAAACATTTAAACCACTGAAAAAGGGTTGCTTCTTGACTTCTTATACTTATCTTTTCTCAGAATTGAAAATAAGTTACTATAAATTCAAGAGTATTGAGTTTCAGTTATGCAGATTCAAAAGTTCTAGAGATCTACTGTACAACATGATGACTATAGTTAATAATAATGTATTGCATACTTAAAATTTTCTACAAGAGTAGATATTAAGTGTTCCTACCTCCCCCCACACAAAATGGTAAATATATGGTGATGGATATGTGAATTGACCTGCTTTGCCTTAAGCAAAGCCCTGTCCATTGCTTCTGTGCATCTAGGTTAATAAGACTTTTTAAAAAATTGTTGTTCAAGTACAGTTGTCTCCATTTTCTCCACAGCACTCTCCCCCACCCCCCCCCATCTCCCACCCTCAACCCTATCCCCCTTTGGCTTTGTCCATGGGTCCTTTATACATGTTCCTTGACGACCCTTTCCCTTCTTTCCCCCATTATCCCCCTCCGCCCTCACCTCCAGTTACTGTCAGTTTGTTCTTTAATTCAATGTCTCTGGTTATATTTTTGCTTGTTTTGTTGATTAGAATCCACTTATAGGTGAGATTGTATAGTATTTGTCTTTCACCACCTGGTTTATTGCACTCAGCATAATGCTCTCCAAGACTTTGAAATAAGCTGTAACCACCCTCAAGAGAGCACACAATATTGTTAACTACACTGTAGTCCTATTCCCACATTGCTTCCTTCCACCTCCATGTAATCTTCCTTAGTCCCCCCTTTATTTCAAATGCATAATTTGTTTTTAAACGACTCAACTACAACAGGAGGGCACACACAACTCACACGAAGGACATTCCTAGAGCACCTGACTCAAGTGACCAGAGACTGTGCCACTGGGCCCCACAGGACACCTACTATACACGGCCACTCTGCCAAGACCAGGGGATGTAGCAGATCTACCTAATACATAGAAACAAACACAGGGCTGCAGCCAAAATGAGAAGACAAAGAAACATGCCCCAAATGAAGAACCAGACAAAACTCCAGGAAAATAACTAAATGAAATGAGATAAGGAATCTGAGTTCAAACCACTAGTTATACAAATGCTGTGAATTTAGGGGAAGAAGAGATGGACTAAGTTTGAACTTCAACAAATATATAGGAAAATAAAATGTCAGGAGACTAGCTTTGGGCCTGGGACCCCCCATCTGGGGACTTTGTGCCTGCACCGGCCAGGCCACTGCCCACTCTCCTAGTGCGGCGTGGTCCTGGCTGCAGTGTGCCTGCTGCCTGGGTGTCTGGGAGATCAATGGGCAGTAGCAAGGGCTGCAATGACAGATTACGGTGAGGAGCAGCACAATGGGCTGGAGGCTCCGGAGTCCATCTACCTCAACTCCTTTACAGTGTTATCAGAGAACCCTCCCAGATTCACCATCACTGTGACATCTAAGGCTGGAGAAAATGTTGAAACTGTCTAGGCTACCCTCAAGTTTACATAAAGTGAGAAGTACCCGGATGAAGCTCCTCTTCATAAATATTCTCCCAGGAAAATCCGGAAGATAAGGATGTCTCAGGCATTTAAAAGTTATTAGCATTAATAAAGAAGAAAACATGGTATGGTAATGATCATTAGTGACAGCTGTGCAAGAAAAATTAAATGAAATAATGGATCAAATAAAAACTAGAAGAGAAGAAACGAAACAAAAGGAAAAAGAAGCAGAAGAAGCCGAAAAGCAATTATTTCATGGCACTCCTGTTACAATTGAGAATTTCTTAAGTTGGAAAGCCAAATTGCACACAGAACTCTTAGAAACTAAAAAGAAATGAATAAAAATAAAAGAACAAACAGGAAAAAATAAGTGGGAAACAGCTATTTGAAACAGATTATAATCTTGGCGCATCTGATACCCAGTTCTTGGAGGATGTTGGAAACAATGTAGAGGTAAATGAGTCTTTGTTCCAAGAAATGGATGACTCGGAGCTAGACAATGATGAGGATGATCCAGACTATAATTCTGCTGACCCAGAGAGCGACTTGACCAATCAATGGACCATCCTCATCTGTAGACAGGCTTAACTGATACAGCATCTTTGGCTTCACTGAGAGGATGTTGATTTTCCACTTTTTTCTAAGAAAAAATAAATTTCAGAATATTCTACTAAAGCTTTCATCAACAAACTTAATAAATTTACCTTTAAGCTTCAAAAAAAAAAAAAACTGGCAGGAGAGGAATACAGAGACTCTAGGAGTAAAGACTGGCTCCTGCTGACAGGCAGCAAGGAAAGAGCTACCCCAGTCCTCTAACCACAAGGAACTGAATTCAACCAACAATCTGAATGAGACTAGAAGTATAGTTTTCCCCAGAACCTCCAGAATGGAGCATAGCCCTGTTGACACCTTAACTTTAGCCTTGCAACACTCTAAACAGAGGACCCAGCTGAATGAAACTATACCTGAATTTCTGCCTTACAGAACTACGAGTGTGTTCATTGTAAACGACAGGGAACCTGCCAAACCATCTACTCACTTTGGATCTTACAGGCAAGCTGAATACAGGCCAGATATTACCATAGGAATTGTGTCAGAAAGCAATGGTCAGAAAAATTAGAACATTCAAAATGAAATATATCATCACACGAGAATTTCTTCATGAAGATAAAAAATAAAAATAAGGTTGCAACCAAAGTAAGTTTGCTTGGCTCCTGGAAGTCAACATATTATGGATCTGTTCAATGTGTGTTTGTTTTTTTTATTCAAGAGTCAATGCCAATTTTGAAGTGACTGAAAAATTAGCATTTGTGAATAGTCTGTGTCCAACTTCAAGAGAGGATATTTTCAAAGAAGTCGAGAAAACCCTAATTCAGTACTCATCTAGTGGAATTTGCTAAGCAAGTACTTTGTGGAAAATATTTTAATCTACCATGGGTTATTAAAATAGTAATGTCAATGGTGAACTTTATTTGTTCTCATGGATTTAACCATTGTTAGTTTCATGAATTTTCATCAAAAATATAGAAATTAAGTATTATGATATACCCTACTACATACCAGAAGTTCGATTAAAAGTGGTAAGGTTGTACCAACTGAAAAGAACCTATGCACCACAATGTTCATAGCAGCACAATTTACAATAGTTAAGTGCTGGAAGCAACCTAAGTGCCCATCAGTAAATGAATGGATCAAAAAACTATGGTACATTTACACAATGGAATACTACACAACAGAGAGAAATAAGGAGCTCCTACCCTTTGCGACAGCGTGGTTGGGACTGGAGAGCATTATGCTAAGTGAAATAAGCCAGGCAGTGAGGCACAAATACCATATGATCTCACCTTTAACTGGAACCTAATCAACAAAAGAAAAAAGCAAGCAAAATATAACCAGAGACATTGAAATTAAGAACAATCTGACAGTAACCAGAGGGGAGATGGGAGGGGATAATGGGAGTAAGGGTTTTCAGGAACAACTATAAAGGACACATGGACAAAACCAAGGGCAGGGGTTGGAAGCAAGGGAGGGAGGTGGGTGTGGCTGGAGTGAGGGGTGGGGAGTGGTGGTGGGAAAATGTAGACAATAAAATAATTTTTAAAAAAGAAACAATATGACGAAAGAAAAAAGTGGTAAGGTTGTGTGTGTGTGTGTGTGTGTGTGTGTGTGTGTGTGAAAGTTTTATTAAGATTTGACCTCAATGTCAAGGTCTAAATTTTTCTAAATGAGAACTGTCCTCAATCACTTACTTATCAAATACCGAATGGATTTGGAAATTAGATTTTTCTTCAAACTTGATCATGTTTCTTAATGAAGTCAACCTAAAATTACAAGGTAAAAGAGCTATAGCATATAACTTGTACTACAGTAAAGTCATTTCAATGACAACTAATATTGTTTGAATCACACGTGATGCCAAGCTGCTTTAGATACTTGCAGTGCTGTCAAAAGGTAAAACAAGAAGTGAGAGTCCTATTCCCGCGCAAAATTAGCAGAGAATACATTTTTCAAGCCAAATTAAGTAAAATCTCATCCCTGTTAAAAGAATTCCATTCTCCTCATCAGTAGACCTGTGTTGCCAAAAAGTTGTATTCAATCATTATTATATTTACAGTTTCGTCAATATAAAAAGGCAGGGTGGGGGGCGGTATTCCAGAACCAAGGAGAAAGGGGTCTTGTCCTTTCGCCTAGGGGTCGGAGCAGCGACACCGCGCGGAAGCCCGACAGTCGAACGTTTCTAATTGACAAAGGTTACGGGAGGGTCCACGCCACCCCCTCTTCTGCCTTCAGTATGCGAAATTCTGGGAGTTCTAAGTCCCAGGACTCCCGGGTTGCGGGCCCTGGCGAAGAGCAGACCTGGGAAAACCGGTGGCAGGTCCGAGCCGGCAGGTGGGAAGCGGTCCGCCCAAGGCACTGCTGGCGCATGCGTGTTGGGGAGCCGAAGCCAGCGCGGTGCAGTCGCCATTGCGAGGTTTTCCCAACAGAGCCTACCTGGCTCCGGGGGCTGGTCCAGCCCCAGGGGCCCAGTCACTGGGAGTCATTGGTTCAAGCATCAGGGCACGCATCGCCTTCTCCGGCCTGGGTTTGGGCGGGAGGCGGAGGCAGCGCGGAGGCGGTGTCAGGGGGCGGAGCAATCCGAAAGGCCCTTTGTCTGGTGAGTGCAGCCCTGCGGGGACCCAGCGGCGGCCTCCGGGAAGGGCAGGCGGGGTCCGAGGGCACCCTGCACGCGGAAGCCGCCACTGCGCCTGGACCCAGATGCCCCCAGCGGCGCCCGGGCCTTCTCGGAGAGCCTGTGTCCCTTGTTTGATAGGAAGGCCTTACCCAACCAAAGATTTTAAATGTGTTTTCCTCTAATATCTTCTGCAGTTTATTTTTGTGTAGGCGTGGGTGGGTATCGTTTTGAAAAGTTTCCCCCCACGTCAAGATTATTAAAACATTCACCATTATTTTCTTCAAATACTTATAAAGCATTAAAAAGCCACCTTTTTTACATTTTAACTTACGTTTTAGTGAGTATTACTTAAGGGTCTTAGACTTTGCAACTGGGAACACAGGCAAAAATCCGGAACTGTTCCGGAGAAGAAAGAAAAGTTAAAAGTTCTTATAGAAAAAAAGGACATTCGTGAGAGTTTTTCAACCCTGCATTCTTAACCCTAAGATTGGTCCAGGACAGTTATCCGTCAGATGACAGGCGGGATGAGGATGCCAGGTGATTGGGAAGGTGAGGGTCATGAGGTCTGGTTATGTCACGTGGTCTGGATAATAGCTGTCAGGTGGATGCATATGTGAGTCCTTAAGAGAATAATTAGGTGATCTGAATAGCTGAGTATTACAGGGACAAAGGGTTATCTGGAGGTCCAGATATACCGTAGTTTGCCCTGCATAATGCGCACCCACGTTTATGGCCCCAACTCCCAGGAAATAAATCTTTTGTTTTCATTTTTAATTCAATTTTTTATTTATATTTACTTGTTTTTTGTATTATAATGGAATTTTAGCATTTATTTTTGAACATATAGTACAAGAAATTGTACATAACAAATAATTACAAAACACAAGAGCAGATACAAGGCATTTCAGG
>PVJI01003194.1:0-88991 GCA_004026765.1 Micronycteris hirsuta
CCTTACTCCCCCTTTCCCCTCCCTTTAGTTTTGTCCATAGGTCATACACGTAAGTCCTTCTGCTCCTGCACTTCCTATACTATTCTAACCTCCCCCTGTCTGTTGTCTACCTCCCATTTATGCTACTTGTTCTGTGCCCCATTCCCACCCTCTCTCCCTACCACTCCCCTGTTGATATTCCTCCATACCTCATATAACTCCCTTTAACATTTCATATAATAAAGGCTGGGTGGTGATGAACTTCTTGAACTTGACCTTATCTGAGAAGCACTTTATCTGCCCTTCCATTCTAAATGAGAGTTTAGCTGGATAGAGTATTCTTGGATGTAGGTCCTTGCCTTTCATGACTTGGAATACTTCTGTCCAGGCCCCTCTTGCCTGTAAGGTCTTTTTTTTTTTTTTTTTTTAAGATTTTATTTATTTATTTTTAGACAGAAGGGAAGGAAGAGAGGGAGAGAAACATCCATGTGTGGTTGCCCTTCATGTGGCCCCCACCAGGGACCTGGCATGCAACCCAGGCATGTGCCCTGACTGGGAATCGAACCGTGACCCTTTAGTTCGCAGCCTGCGCTCAATCCACCAAGCTACGCCAGCCAGGGCAAATGTAAGGTCTCTTTTAACAAAACTACAAAATAAGTGATTTTTCTATATATTTCCTTCACTAATCTTTGTGCTCCTTAGGAATGCCTTCGAGCAACAAAACAGCGTTTGTTTCAGGTTTCCAACCAAAATATAATGAAAAAGACAACTGCAAGTCACGCTCTATTATCGATCAAGTAATGGCTGACACAGAAGAAACAATTTAAGTCTAAACCGGGTCACCAAAAAACAAAAAAAGGCTTTAAAACTAAGCCAAAACCACTGTTTTTAAACTTTGAACTTGTCTATTTTGTGTGGAATCAATAAATGTAGTAAATGGAATGCACTCAAATAAGTAATGGAAACCCAATATTAAAAATGAAAAACAATTTGGGAAAAAAATTAGAGATGCAGAGAGATGTAAATTTAGGGAATGAGAGAGGAAAAAAAAAAAGTTAACATACAGAAGAAGAAAATAAGAATTTTCTTAAAATTACTTTCTAGTACTCTTTGCAGATAATGAAAAAGACAATAATGTAAAAAAAGATAGGCTCCCCACTTAAAATGGTGCTAATATCCTTAAATAAATAGTCAGTGAAAGGAAGTAATGTTCTTTTATAATTAACCTCAGCACTAAAAATTGTATCAATTTTGTTGGACCATTAAATACTAGGTTTTAATCAAATTCTGGAGGTTCAAATATGAATTTTTTCCTGGAGGTGTTGAATAAAATTTGACAATTAGACTTTTAACATCATTTAGCACACTTTGAATGGGATAAACTGCCCAAAGTTGAATGACCAAAAATAGCAGAGGCCCCTCAAAGAAACTGTTTTTATCCTTTTTTTGCCTTTACACTAAAATATATCATGTTATAAAGCCACGAGGAAAGCTGCATGTCCAATAGTGCTTAATTCAATTTTGGTAAACTAATAAAAACTTTGGTCACATGCAGTATCATTGAATGACTGAAAAACTGCTTTCTGCACTCTTTAAGACCTATATATGGTGTTTCAAAAAATTTTAATTAAAAATGGAGTTTTGGACCTAGCTAGTGTGGGTCAGTGGATTGAGTGACAGCCTGTGAATCAAAAGGTCGCCAGTTCGATTCCCAACCTAGGGCACATGCCTGGGTTCTGGGCCAGGTCCCTGGTAGGGAGTGCGTGAGAGGCAACAACACATTGATGTTTCTCTCCCTCTCTTTCTCCCTCCCTTCCTCTCTCTAAAATAAATAAATAAAATCTTTTTAAAAAAATGAAGTTTTGGAACCATCCATTCATGTACTATCTTACTTATGACTCACAGATATTAAGTCCTTGCTTTCTATTATTAACAACTATGCAGAATAATAAAGTAAAACTATAACAGATAACACTTTCCAAATACAAATGGAGTATTTTAACTTTAATATGTAAAATGTGGCAAACAAAATCTGGTACATGAAAGCCTGATTCTGAACAGTCTTAATTAGGTATGATTTTTATAGCCTATTTACATATAATCTTAAATAACTTAAAGAAAAGGCTAATTTCCAAGGTCACACAAACTCATAGAACATGTTTATTTTCTATACCTGTCTCTGAAATTCAGGTTCTTAATTTCACAAATATGAATTTAAATATTGTCAGATATTTTATGAAGGAAAAACAACTATATTAAGAATAAATGGAAACTAGTATGAACAAAACAATGAATGTCCCTGAAAAAAAAAATTAAAATGTCATCGTCTATAACAATGAGAAAACACATAGAAAAATATGACTAAAAGGTAGGAACTTTTTATTCATTCCTTTAAATGAAAAATGGTAGCACACCCTTAAAACATCAAATACACTTTGGTCCACGGGTGGCTATGACAAAAATGCTGAGGTTTGCTTTTAAGTGTGTTTTAAGTATATAAAGTACATACGGAATAAGCTGTAAGGGACACATCAGATATTAACATAGCAAGAATTATTCTTCAGAGAATGATAGTGAGATCATTAAAATATGCTGAAAATCTGCTTTTAAAAAAGAAAGTAAATACTGTAATCAAAGCTAAAATTAAATATTAATAATTAATCTATAAAATAAACAGCATAACTGAATTCTACCCATGCAGACAGCCAGCGAATTCAGACAAAAGGCAGTTTACAAGTAAACTGTCAGAACCTAATTCAAAGAGTAAAGCACACCTACTTCACCACCCATTTTAATAATTTAAAACCCTTAGGATTTAATAGTTAGGTCCAAATATTATTTACTAAATCTTTAAATGGAATTTTTAGAAAATTTTGCTTGCATTTTTATCTGCTGAACAGGACAAGATTAACAATAGATATAATGACTAGCTTGTTGATATGCTCTCCTACAGAAATTATTCGGAGGACAGAGGAACAAAGCTCATTCATTCAACATTTACCAAGCACAGTGCTAGGTACTGAGAATACAGTGAAGAAGACAAACAGGACTGCCATTTTTATGAGTTGCATCTTAGACTACTTTAGAATATTTTAGAAGTTTCATAAAAACAAAAATAGCTAAAGGAATTGTACAGCTAAAATACAATAAGCTATGTGTTTTAACATAACATAACCCCCCTCCCCTTAATTCTGCTTTCTAAAGAAATGAACATAACTTTTTCTGATACTTTATTACTCCAAGAGAAATGTGGCTCTTTGGTGGTCCCGAGCAAATTCCTGTTCAGATGGTTCTTAACAGGATAAGCAAATAAAAAAATCCAACATAAATTATAATTTATAACAGCCTTCCTATATAATTCAGTGTAATTTCTAAGTGGTATTGAATATTATAGGAAACTTCCTGATTACTTTGGTTCTGGCAACATAATGACTGTATCCCAGTTGTGATGATGCATTAACATGCTGGTAATACCGTTCTGGGCTTCAAAATAAATGAAGTATGTGCAAAAGTTCTGTAGAGGTCATTCTAAAAGTGAATGTGCATATTAGAAACACTCGGGACACAAAGGGAGATCTTTTCGAACACCCCATTTCCCTCCTGTGAGAATTACTGAGACACTGTTGCTGACAGAAACGTGTTCTTAGCTGTATGGGGGACAGAAGAGAGATTGAGAAGCTCTATTCTACTGGGTCGTTTTTTTTAAAAGAAAAATTGCTATTACCATCATCATGATATTATCGTAAGCCTGTAATATGCCAAAGGTAAACTGAATTGTGGGCAAACTTGAACCTTATTTTCATACCCTGTAATATATTTACTATTTCTGAAAGATATCAGGCCTTGATACCCTATTTTCTCACCTATTCTTAGAAACAGAAAAGGCCATACACAATCTATTCCAGTAAAGCCATGAATGAGGAATCCATCACTCATTATTTAGGAAGAATCAGATTCTTAAAATGTGTACAACCTGTGATTTCAGTATAATGACAATTTTTCATACACAGATTTTCAGTCTACTGAGGTTGCACTTCACAGTTTCACAAAACCTCCACTGGGTATGTCATCATTGTGATTCAGCATGGGCTTCCCCACTAGTCTAATGTTAACACTTAGAATATTCCATTTATTATCAAACATAAATGAGTGTTAAACAGCACTTCGACAATCTAATAACCAATGTGAGATACGAGATACAACGACTAAATGCAATGAGGTGTCCAAGATGGGATCCCTGGACAAAAAAGAACCTTAGTAAAAAACTAGGGAAATGTGAATAAAGTGTGGAGTTTAGTTAATAGTAATGTAACAATGTTGGTTCTTTATTTGTGACAAATGTACTAAAGTAATATAAAATGTTAATAATAGGGACACTGGGTATGTGGTATATGAGAATTCTATAGTATCTTTTTAAAGTTTTCTGTAAATCTATAACTATTATAAAATTAAAAATTTAAATAAGTCAATGGGAAGGATTCAGTTAAGAGGAAGACTGAATATACATAAGTGTCTAGGGATAACAAATATTCTAAGTATATGAAGAAGACAGAACAGGAAGGTCAATTCCTCAATATTAAAACAAGGAAAGAATAGAATGAGCATAGGTGTAGGTAGATTTGTACATTTGTTACTCAAGAAATATGGGAGTTTCTGGTTAATGGTTTCTTTAGGTAGGAGAAGAGATTCTCTGCTTAGAGCCAGAGGGAAAGAGTTAACCAGAGAAAGACAGCAGGGCGGCCACACAATACTGAGGGTCCATTTGAGGTTTACAATCATAAATTTATAAAGGAACATAAATATAATAATATTTATAATAAGCTATATTGTATGTTTTTCTCCACCAGAAATGAATTCTGTGACTTGTTTCTAAATTCCTACCCAAAACAAAGGGTTTATGTTATTTTTACTACTCTACTTATTATGCATTGCTACTGAAAATACAAAAACATAAAGTTTTATACCTTGAGAAAGACAAAACTAAAATTTTGTATTTTAGGTTAAAAAACATTTTATTTTTTATTTTTTTTAAAGATTTTATTTATTTATTTATTTTAGAGAGAGGGGAAGGGAGGGAGACAGAGAGGGAGAGAAACAGCAATGTATGGTTGCCTCTCACATGGCCCTCACTGGAGACCTGGCCTGCAACCCAGGCATGTGCCCCGACTGGGAATCAAACCGGGACCCTCTGGTTCCCAGCCTGCACTCAATCCACTGAGCTACACCAGCCAGGGCAAAAAATATTTTATTTTTTAGATAAAGAGTATATTATCCATAAAAACATAAACTCTAATACATATGAACAATATTTTTCTTTTCCCATCTCCTTTTCATTTTTCTCTAACCCATTCCTTCATACATAAACATAGGGTACTGAAGAATAATTTTCTAATATATTTCTAAAGAAACTATGCTTTAGTAGGTTAGGTAAATAATAAAAGGGATAAAATGATAGAAATCAAAACACAGCTGGCATGATAAATCTGAAATCTGTAAGTCATTTTAGATTTTAAAAAAACGAGAAAGGTGGGTAGGAACACCCGATCACAACAAAAATTCCAGTCACTTTATTTTTTGAAAGATTTTATTTATTTAATTTTAGAAAGGGGAAGGGAGAGAGAAAGAGAGGGAGAGAAACATCAGTGTGTGGTTGCCTTTCGTGCATCCCCTACTGGGGACCTGGCCTGCAACCCAGGCATGTGCCCTGACTAGGGATTGAACCAGTGACTTCTAGTTCACAGGCCAGTACTCAATCCACTGAGCCACATCAGCCACGGCAAAATTCCAGTCCCTTTTAACATTCATTAGAGGGCACTGTTTTCCTTAATTTCATGTAGACTGCAAAAGATAGCTTTTATAATGACAGCTTCAAGAATTACATGGTGCTTGAATCATACTTTTAGTCCCAATCTGAACATTTAGTAAGTCCAAAATTTATTCTAAATACCAATCTTTGATGAAAATTAATAACCAAAACTTTAACCAATAATCAAATGACAAAGTTATATGAATAAAAATGTCTTAAGCAGTGATGTAAAACTATGATGATGATAAACATATACCAAAATGAAGTGTGAATTACACTTTCACCTTATTGTACACTGGTGAATGTCAAATAACGTGTTCACATTATATGCGACATAAAGTAACTGTATTCTTTAGAACATGTAACCAAAAACGAAGTTCTGATGAGTAAAAACATTCCATAATATAATATATAAAAAGGAGATATAACAACTGCTAGCAACCCAGGAATCCTCATCAATTGCTCCTTCTTCAGACACAAAGTCCAACTGGGTATCACGTCCTGCTTATTTTTCTCTCTCATGCCCCCTAGAATCTGTGTTTTACTTTCCATTCCCACGTGACTGGCACATCATTCCTAATTTTGAATAAATTCCTAATTCATCTCCTCACCTCTAGCCTTTCTCTCCGTCTACCTCATCACTTTCCCTTTCCTGAAGCTACTGTTTGGAACAAAAATGTGATGTCAGCCCTTATTTAAATAAATATCTTTGATGTACTTCTGTTACATGGGATGAATCCAGACTCCTTGGCCTGGCGTCTCAAGCTTTTTACAGTCTGGATCCATCTATCCTTTCAAGCCCTATTCTTCAGTATTATTCCACATTTACCCTTTGTATCAGTTATAATGACTCCTATATTTATACCTCTGGGTCTTAATACATGAAGTTTCCTCTTCTTTGAACACTCTTCTGCCCATTGTCAACCTGACAAATTCCTACCCATCCGTCTTAGAACCAGGCGAAGCACTATCTCCTCTGTACACCCGAGATGTGCAGGTGTACACCTGAGATGTGCAAGGCATTCTACAGCACTTTGTACGGACCTCTTTTGGCGGACGACAGCCATCCACAATAAATCCTCACACGGACCATCGCCTGACTTTACGGCAAAGATGACACTACAACAGTGAAAGCTGCCCTTTCGATCAACAGTGCTGGGTCAATTGCTACATGCTAGAAGATATTTGCAAGACATATAACTGACAAAGGTCCTTTATACAGAATGTATAAAAAGTTCCCGTTAATCAATAAGAAAAAGGCAGAAAACCCAACAGAAAAGAGACAATAGACCTGAGCAGTTAATTCACAAGAAAAAATCTAAATGCCCAATAAGTATCAATAAACATTAAAGTGTTCAACTAGCTGTATATCTAAAACTAATATAAAATAATGACTGTCAATTATAATTGAAAAATTATAAATCTAATTAAAATAAAGAATTTTAAAAAAGCTCTCCGTTTAGGTTACGAAAAGATACAAAATAAAACCACAATGAGATAAGACTCACTAGAAAAGTAAAAAAAAAAATTAAAAAAGGAACAATATCAAAAACAGGCAAGGAGAGCAACTAGAACTACCATGTACTGATGAAAGGGTAAATTGGAATAACCACTTTGGAAACTGTTTTGGCAGTATCTAGGAAAGCTGAACACACGCATATAATCTTATCCAACAATTCCACTCCTAGGTATGCACCCAAAAGAAATGATTACATATGTTAACCAAAACACATGTACGGATATGGTGACAGAAGCTCTGTTTGGTAACAACCAACACCTAAAACAACCCAAATGTGAATGTCCATCAACAGGAGGCTAGAGAAAGTATAGTATACTCATTCAAGGGAACAACATGACAATAAGAACAAATGAACTATAACTACATGCAACACCCTAGATAAAACACAAGCATAACATTGCATAACATTAAGCCAAAGAAGCCAACCACAGAAATACATATTGTATCATATATGTAAAAACATATACACATATTTATATATTTGTATTAAAAATACTTTAATAATTTATATATTCATGACTAAAGTTCAAAAGTCTAAATAATCAGAAAAACAAAATAAAAGTATTTTTAAAATACATAAGAACAAGCATATAAGTGAGGATTTTAAAAAGTCTTTCTAGATATTAAAATGTACTATCAGCATACTATAATCAAAATAGTAGAAAACATATGGGTAAAATTAATCTTTGGCATTGAAGGCAGAGGTAAGCCCTGGCTGGGTGGTTCAGTTCGCTGGAGCATTGTCCCATGCACCAACAGGTTGCAGGTTCGATCCCAGTTAGAGCACAAGCCTGGGTTATGGGTTTGATCCTGGTCGGGGTGCGTGTGAGAGGCAGCCGATCAATGTTTCTCTCCCACAGCATTGTTTCTCCCTCTCTCTCATTAGAACAGGGCTGTCAAACTCATTTTCACCAGGGGCCACATCAGCCTCACTGTTGCCTTCAAAGGGCCGAATGTAATTTTAGGACTGTATAAATGTAACTACTCCTTAACAGTTAAGCAAGAGCTTGGCGCTGCTGCTGGATAGAAACAAGGGGCCGGGTGGGATAAAACAAGGTGGAGGGCCGGATTCGGCCCGCAAGCGCGGGCCTTGTGTTCGCCACCTGTGCTCTACAATCAGTGAACATATCCTTGGGTAAGGATTTAAAAAAAAGGGCAGGATAATGGCTATTGTTGAAGTTGGAGTAGATAGTAAAGTGAGAGGTAAGGTGGCAGGAGGGGTTTTCTGGATCTCTGAAATTTTCTTTTATTGATCTGGGTCTGGTTATACAGTTATGTTAACTGCAGAAAATTATTGATCTACACAATTATGGTTTATGTACTTTTCTGTATATCTAGTATATATTAATATATATTTGTATATCTAGTGCACATTCTATACATCTAGCATGTATCAATAAAATTTACTAAAAATGAAATAGAACATAGCTTAAATCCTATTCTAATATGCATCTATTTTTCAAATCCTCACCCAAGGATATGTTTTTTTAAAACTAATTTTAGAGAGAGAGGAAAGAGAGATGAGGAGAGAGGGAGGGAGGAAGGGATAAATAGATAGATAGATAGATGTGAGAGAGAAACATCAATCAGTTGCCTCCCATACAAGCCTAGAATGGGGATCAAACCTGCAACCTGGGTATATGCCCTGACTGGGAAACGAACCCACAGCCTTTCGGTGCACAGGACAATGCTCCACCCAGCCCGGGCTCTAATATGCATCTTTAAACCCTTAAAAACGGAAAACAATAAAACCCAGAAGGAAATGTAATAGAATTTAGCTATTCAAAAACTAAATATAAGAATTAATATAAAATATTTACACCAAGAAACATCAAACAAAGCACATCGGATGGTATAGGTACAAAAAACTAAAAACTTACTAAGGAAGCTCTACGAGATCTTCGGCTCATTGGTTGATCAAATGGTGGACTGTTTATCTGTAACTTCTCAAGATATCCATCAGGTATTCTGATATCTGCAGGCAGTGATAACCTCTTATTTAAATCCTTAAAGAAAAATTATTGTAGGTAAATAAAAATAGAAAGGATATGGGCATTTGACTTTTGAATTCACAGGCTATCTTATTTCTTAGTGATAACTAAAGTTTCATTGAAGTTGCAAAGTTTTCCCGTTGATTATAACACATTTACTCTGAGCAGAAGTATATAGCCCAGTTTTACAGAAATGGTACTCTGCAACCCAGTTAAATTCAAAATGGAATTTATCTTGACATTATTATATCATATAGCAGGAAGAGGCAAAGAATACCACAAAACGTGATTGGTTTAAATGAACTAACCAAGTAGAAACTGCATGGTTTTGTATACAACACAGTGAGACAACTTGAATATTTTATTATTGTTATGTCAATGGACAAAAGTAAGCAAAAGGCATTTCTATTTCATTTCATTATAGAATATGAACTGGAAGAAACATGAAAGGGAATTTTGCTTACATTATTACACCAAGAAACATAAATCCTAGAAAAAAAATCCCTATTATTCATAGTAGTAACCAAACCATGGAACAAAATTGAGATGTACAGGAACTATATGTATTTGAGAGATAAATGACTTAAGTATAGAAATATACCATACTTCCTAATGGGAAGATTTAATAATAAAAACAATGGCTCTCCCATATTAGTTTTATATTTTACATAAACCCCAAACAAACCACAGTAAGATTATTCTTGAAACAAAGTATTTAAAATTTATCTATAAGAATAAGCAGAAATATGCAAAAACATTATGAAATAAATCAGAGAATGTGTGTGTAGGGTGGGGGGATGCTGATAAAGAAGTCTTTCCAGACATTGAAATATACAATAAAAAGAATATAATCAAGAGTGTCACCTTTAGAAAAAATTAAATATGGTTCATTGAAGACTGAGAAAGTCTAGATATAGACCCTAATAGTAAATAAACCTTTTAAATATACAACAAAGAAAATTATATACCTATATGGTGAAGAAAATCAGGATTATTATTTTATTAATATTGAGACATGTTATGCAGTGATATAAACAGATATAGAGTTGATCTTAAGAGATGAAAATGTTAATTCATCAATTAGGAAACTGACAGTCTTCCTTAACTGATTCAGAGGCAAACTTTTATCAATGAAAGTATAATCATCATTATCTCAAGAGCACTGAAAAAAGTTAACACTCATTTTAAAATACGCTCAATTTCTTTTTAGAAAAAACTATTTAAATCTACATATACACTGAAATAACATTCATAATTTTTGCCATCAAGGTTATACATTACACTGACAAAGAAAATGAGCACTTCATTCTTTTACATGGAGAAATAACTTGTATGTGCTACAGAGATTAGGAGTAGATATAATGAACCACAGAGGAAATGGTACCCACGCTTATAATCAAGGCAAGAAGAAAAAGCTGGTGCTTATTTTAAGTATAACTTCTGAAATTTGAAACATTTATAAAATAAAATATAAACAAGTGAATCTCAAAAATATAATTAAAATCATATTTTCTAAAAAGAATACTTTGCTAATATATCATTCCGATTTCCAGAACTTCTGAAAATTCACATTTTCCTCTCAGAAAACCTACACAGTATTTTGAAAAGCATTAAATGTAATTAATGCATACTTGCTTTGCAATAGTAGATCATTAGAAAAAGAAATAGTCACAAAACTACTCTTCACTAATGCAAAGAAACAATTTTCTTACAAGTTTCATTTGCCTTCCTGGAAATTTTCAAGTAGGCATTTAGTCTGATACATACACGTGTGCTTACACGCACGTGCACACGCACACACAGGCACATTTACAGGTTTGGTGGTTACCTCCATTGAGATCCGCCTATGGATACGATTTCTAAGACAGACGCCTGTAGGTGACTGGACTTCATCAGATGACGTCCCAGAAGCTTGGTCGCTCTCACCATCGGATCCCATTTTTAGGTTTTCATGAACAATATCTGTATTAGAAAATGAAACATTTATTTTACAAGAAATGTATTATACTCTATGTTACATAATTTATTACCAATACAGTAAGATGTAGATAGCTGACACAAGAAAGTCAGAGCATAAAAAGCCCTGTACATTCTGGGTACCACAGGTGTGCAGTTAATAGATCAAAACACAAATGTCTTCAAACACTAGTAAGTAGTCCTTTTATACTCTCAGATTATAAAAAATTATGGAAAAAAGCTAACATTCGAGGTATTATCAAGGCTAAATAATAAAATTACAGACTGGAAATAACAATGAGAATTACTTAAGTCAGTTCTCTCACTTTTCAAATCTGGGAAATGAGACCTTAAAAGGTTAAATGACTTCCTAAGGTTACACAGCTTAGAGGCAGAGAGAAAAAAGAAACCTGGGCTTTTGCCTTTTATTTAGTTTAGTATTCTTTCCATTAAAATAATGTGCCATTGGCTCCAGCCATATAGCTAGTTCTTTGAATCTTCTTTAGAAACTGCTAATGCAGATACCCTTCTTCCCAGTAACAAAAATAAAACAATTCAAAAATTACTCACTAAGTATCTACTTTATATCAGAACTAAACAACACAAAACTACACAAAAGAAACTTGTATACTTACATACGTGCACATACAATTACATCTGGCAATTGTGGCAGTGATTTCAACACACATGTTCTGGAATTTACACGTTTTGAGCACAGCTCCATGTGATTCCCGTGTGAGCAAGTGTGGATCATGTCTATGGAATGGGAATTCTCTAATAGGAATTTGGCAAAGATGTTTCTTAAAAAATTCTGGCTTGCTGACCCCTGCATATTACATTAACCTGGTCCTGCCTGCCACTGGACCTGAATTTACATCCTAATGCCCTGCTAACGAGTAATCTTACCCCTGTTCTGCTTAATCCCATGAATAATCAATCCAATGTAAATGTGTCCTAATGCCTCTAATAAAAGCCCCAGCTAAGCGACCCATGAGGTCTTTCTCCCGAGATGGAGGTGATGGAAAAGACTCGTGGCTGCCGGATTCTCATTTCCAAGCGTGTCTCTGGGTAAGATTGATTCACGTGATCGGGGTGGTCCCCCCACGGATTTTGCAGGTCGAAATCCGCGACAAATGGCGCCCAACGTGGGGCGCCATCTGTCATGGGGGTAATCGTACCTGCCAATACCCATGGGTGACCGCGACCCGATGCGTGTATGAATATCATACCAAGACATGCGGGGAAAGAGAGACCAAGCCACGAGGCTTTTTCCTGAGATGGGAGGAATCAGCCACATGGCCCCAGTCTCTCTTTCCCCGAGTGTCTCAGTATGAGATTCATATACGCATCAGGTTGCGGTCACCCATGGGTATCGGCAGGTACAATTACCCCCACGACAGGCAATCATCCTCTAATTTATCTAGCAAGAGCAGCCTACCAGAAACAATGCTAGATGTCAAAAATATCTCATCACTAGTCCTCTCGATACAATTATTTATTCCCCAAAAAGCATCATATGGTTTCATGTTGCAGTACTTTAGCATACTTTTTTCTCCCTTACTTGTAAAAGACGGTTTTCCTTTATCAATTTGGTGAATTCATACTTATTCTTCAAAACTATTCTCATGTGTCATCACTCAGTGAAGTTTTCCCTACTCTCCAATGCAGATGGATTATTGTGGCCATACTGCACCTATTGCACTGAAGAGCATTTTTTTGGTTCATGTGATTTTGCACCAAGTTAGGTATGAGATCCTTGGGGGCAGACTTTGGCTTATTCACTTTTGCCTTCCCAGAACTTAACAAATTGCCTGGTACTTAGAAGATGCTCAACAAATATTCCAATGAATGAAATATTAACTAAAAACCAAGAAATAGGCTAGATAACTGAGACTTTTTTTGGTCAAATGAAATGTCTTATAAAATAATATGTACAATAGTATTTTATAACTACAAATTTGAACTTTCATGAACAATATTTGCTCATAAAAATATGAGAACTGTTTTACAAAAATTAAACTCAAGGATCTCATCAAATCAGTCTTAGAATTCACACATTTATATAGTCTTATTAGACTGTAGAGAAAACTTATTCACACTAAAGAACAGTTGCAAATGGCAATGGTTTTTAATAGATGAACTTGTAATTCAAGAATACAGTTGAAGTACAGACATTTCTAAAGAAATTTTATCTGAACAAAAAATTAACTTGGCAGTAAAAGTCAGTGCATTGGAGATTGATTCTTGACCTGATCGTATCTAACATTTGAGCCAACTATTGATTAAAATCTGAAATTCTTTCTTTCTTAAGAAAGTTTTGAATAATTTATACTTTAAATGTAGAGCTGAGTTTGAAGAATGTATGCATAATACCCAGGAAGCAAAGAGAGAGAACTGAAAACCCAAAGTTGTGAGGCGTAAACCGACTGTCACTTTCTTAAGAGGGGTTGCTGATCTTGGTAAGAAGGTGCTTGGGTTTAGCTGCCGCACTGGGATAAAAGATGAAGTCTCGGTGTCCGAGCTGCAAGAGAGAGCTTCCTAGAGAAAGGCATATGACTCACAAAGTGCTACGTGTTCAGTAAAGGGCAGGCTTAAAAAAACAAATCTGTTCTACTGCACAAGGACTACAAAGGAGCATATTAATTTCAGACCTGAGTACCGCATTACTCAACCAAGAAATTGCTCATGTCAATAACAAACAACTACAATTCCAACATGAATACTGGCTGGTATTGTCATTTCCGTTAGTAAGAAAAAAGTTAAACAATGCAGGCTTATGTCAAAATTCCACTCATTTGTCACTGGTGTGAGCAACTTCTTTGCTGAATCAGGTAACAGTTTTTAAGTACTAGAAGAATATATACTTCTCAAATTGCTCAAACTTTGTGCAATTCACAATGTAACAGCTACAGTTAAAAGGCACATTTAAATCAAAACTGCATTACTGACATTTCCAACGTCACTTTCTTAAGTTTAGACCAAGGGTCAGCAAACATGACTGTTTTTGTACGACTCTTGAACTAAAAATGGTTTTTGCATCTTTACAGTGTTATTTTAAAAAGAATAATATGCAACAGAGACCATATGTTGCCCATGTGAAAAATTTACTCTCTGGCCCTTAACAGGAAAAGTTTGTCATCTCCTAGTCTAGAAAATTAACAAACAATAAATCAAGTTCTAATCTAAAATGTTTTTCAGTTTCTGTGGGGTATATACTCCCTCCAAGCCAACTTCAAGCTACCAACACAGCATCCTTTAACATGTACTTGGGAAGACATATGCACAACGTTATATAATATTTTGACTACACAGATAATATACATTTCCCATAGATAAAACCCCACTGTAGATAAGCTCATACTCCCAAACTTAACAAAACATGTAAGGAAATAATCTACTACAGCAAGAGTAAGCATAAGGCTAAAGCCTTCAGAAACTTCAGTAAATACAATTATGCATGAGACTACAAAATAATTATGCATAAAATTATTTTAAAGTAAAAACATGATAAATAAAACACCATCAAAAAAAGACCATAGAAATAAACAAACAGAAGCTTGCAGGTATATATTTTTCCTAGATATTTAAAATGACAGTCACATAAGAATAACAAATTAGGTGCTATTCATATATACTAATTATTGTATTGGTAGATCATATGGTGACAATCTATAGTTACTAAGGTATGACCTTAAACTAACATCATCTCAAATGGCCACATCTTGAAATCTTGCACACACCTCTCAAGGATTTTGTTTTCTTCAAGGTGGACAGGTTTTCAAATGTTACTCCTCTGTGGTGTCAGCACTACTGCCTCTCTAGAACCTTCCATCTTTCTACTATTGCTTTTATTCTCAACTTGATATCTTGTAAGACAAATCAGATAATAATAAAGCTGGCTGACTTCCATATACCTAAAACCTACTAGCTATGTACACAACATATGGTCAGAAAGTTAAAAAAAATAGACAAAGAATTAAATTACCTAATCGGCTTCCATTTCTGGGCATTGCCATGAAGGAGCCGAGGCTTCCTCCAATAACACTATGTGGTCTCCGCAGCGGGGGCTTCTTGAAGGACCCTGTGTACTGGTGGAGGAAGGAATGCATACTGTGAGAGGTTGGAGGCCTGCCATTCTTCACAATCGGCTCTGTGGTTCACAGTATCCAAAAATCATTCCATTAACAGCCCAAGATCCAGGATCAAATGAGAAGGATTGAGAAAGCAAAACAGAAAACAAAATAAAAGTTATAACAGAGATCATTACATTTAACTTCATTTATTTGGCTATCTATATGAAACACTAGAATTAAAATAATTTCCATGAAAAAAGTACTTATAGAAAATACTATATTTGAAACTGGTTTAGTAATTAATTATCTATTTCTTATATAATCAGAATTGGTTAGCAATCACAAAACTGCTTATAACTTAGATTTTTTTATCCATTTGCTTATTTTGATATATCTCAAGATTGTTTCCACACTATTCCTACATTTACTGACTGCCTCGTACATGCCTTATGTTTAGGCATGCTGTAGAATATAAAAAACATGGCCCTGGCAAGGATAAACTTATATCCTTATTTCCTCAACGTTCAAAAAAAGTACGTCAGTTAGTGAATAAAACAAATACTTGAGGACAGATCAATGCAGAGGTTCTGAAATTTATTACATCAAATTTGGGATTTTTAATATATATTTTTTTTAAATCACAGATCTATCATCAAGCAGAAAGTTTTTAAAATGCTTAAATGTTCTTTAATTATAAATAGTAGAAATCCGGTATTGTAATGTTTACAGGAAATCTCATGACTCCTTTCCGCCTCCCCAAAAAGAGCTCTGATATAGGTTAAGGACATGATGAAGTCTTTTGTGACACACCAGTAGTCTTTCATATTAGAATTATGCTTTTACTGATATAGTCAAGGAATTTAAAAAGGAAGGGGGTTTCTCTGCATATCTTCTCCTCTAAAATGAAGCCAGTTCTTCTTTTTTGTAGGTGATAATCAAGAATAAGTATATCACCTGATGAAGGGATTCCGTACCGTGTAAAGGTTTATCAGACACCAAGTACAAGTTGGTAGGAGTGGGTGGCTCAGATCCACAGAACAAACCAAAGTATAGGCTTAGGGAAAATGAGCCAAGAAGGCTCCTTGGTCTGTGCCTCTACTAATGGCTGCCTTCACAAAGAGAGAAGAGGGAGGATGAGGCGGAAGGGCTGTCACAGCTCACACAAAGCCCAAGTCATCTAATCTGGGTAGAACGCCAGGCTGGAGGTAGAGGAAGTGCCCAACTAGTTATGGAGAAAATCTGTTCAGCGTTCCATAGACTGTCCTGGCAGTAGCTGGCTGATCAAGAATTTGGGATCTTTACATCAGCCTAGTAAAAGAATCAATGATTTAATAATGAATGGGGAGGTGTAGCTGATAAAATTGCATGAATTAGTTACAAAAACTGTGGTACACAGGCCAGAATACGTAAGAAAAATTTTCTCTTTCTAGGTTATAATATTTCAGATCTGGCATAATAAAATGTATCAATATTCTGCCTATAATAATACTATGTTTTAGATGTTGTATAAAGCTGTCCTGGGAATATGCTTTATAGTCCTAAAGAACATAGCTTAAAAAAAATGGAGATCATAAATACATTCAATTATCCAGAGGATATTTATTGTATGACTACCATGTGACAAGCAGTGTCATAGTCCCTGGGCACCAAGAAATGAAAACAACAAACAAGGTTACCACCCTTTGAAGCTATAAAACCTAATGGAGGGAAAGATAGGTAAGAAAACTAATGAATAAGAAAAATAACAGATACTGATAGGCAACAGGTAAAATATTAAAATAAAGAGATGCAATAGAAAATACATGAGTAGCTATTTCACACTGGCTATTGAGGAAAGTTCTCTCTGCAGAGGTATTTTTAACAGAGAGATAAATGAAACAAAGAGCCAGGCATGGAAAGATGGGTGACTGGTGGGTTTTAAGATATTTCTGACAGAGAAAAAAGCCAATTGCAAAAGCTGCACATGGCAAAGTTTGACTTGTTCAAGCACTGGTCCTCAAATTTTAGCATGTTTCAGAATCACCTTCAAAGACTTAAAACACAAGATGGCTGGGCCTCAGCCCCAGACTCCCTGACTGAGCAGGTCTGACATGGAATCCAAATATTTGCATGTCTAACAAATCCCAGGTAATGGTGATGTTGCTGGTCCAGGGATCAGACTTTGAGGACCACCACATTAGAGGAACAGAGAGAAGTCAAGTATAGCTGTAGTACATAATTGTGGGGGAATGGTGTTATTAAGTGAGGTCAAAGAGATAAGCAGGTTTGCACGTCACCATAAAAGTTTGAATCTCATCCTGGGATTGGAATCAGTTATGGTAACTTTGAAGCAGACAATATGATCTGATTCATGTTTTAAAAGTATCAGTCTGAGAAGTTACGGATAGCGCAAGGTAAGGAGTTAGGAACGAATATAAAAGGAGTATCATGAGAGGGATCTCTGGCAATAGAATAGCTCTTTATCTTGATTACAGTGGTAGTTACATGAAACTACCCATGTGATGAAACGATACAGAACTGTATTCACACTTTATTACAAAGCTTAATTCTGGGTTTGATGATGCTCTACAGTTATAGAAGATGTAACCAAAGGGGAGAACTGAGGGAAGGGTACAAGGGACCTCTCTGTACTATGTTTTGCAACTTCTTTTGAATCTATAATTATTAAAAATAATTTAAAACTTCACTCTGGTTACTGCTAGAGAACAGATGACAGATAATCAACAGAAGGGATACAGAAGACTACATATTACAGTACCCTAAGTAATAAATAACGGTGGCCTGGACTAAAATGGAGAGAGGCAGGCAGACTTAGGATACATTACAAAGGCGGAACCGAAAGGCCAGCAGGCATGGCTGCAAAATTACTTTCACATATACTCCCCCTCCCAGTTTTTAGTGAAGTTCTATATTAAAAACATCTATCCAAAGAATATTTTTAAATTTCCAGTGGAGCAACTTTTAAAAGTTTGAAATATGGTATGTGAAAGAATAACTGGAATTATGTATCAAGGATATAAATGGCTATTATTAATAGTGAGTTTTTAGAAATTATTTATATAGCAAATATATAGCAAGCTAGAATGGCAGAGGAGAGGAGGGGAGAACACGAGGTAAAGGAGAGAAAAGAAACAAGGGTAATTCCTGGATTTAGGGAAGTTAAACAAGACGCAGATTTTAGGGGAAGGAAACAAAAAATTCTGGTTTGGTTATATTACATTTGACATCCCTATTAGACATTCATTCCTATGCAGAAGCCAAGTAGGCATCTAAAGATGAATCTAGTGATCCAGATAAAAATTCTGACCAGAGATACAGATTGAAGAGCAGTCAGCAAATACACAGTGGCTGAAATCACAGGACTGAAAGAGGTCACCCAAGGAGAGTGTACATACAAGAGAACTGGGGCCATGAGAGAACCACACAATATTGTAACATTTTAAGATTATGTCTGCATTTAACTGGAGGGTTCAATAAGATAATACCCTGAATTTTAAAAAGTAATGGAAACCTTTAAGACATTATATGAGTTGAAATAAGCCAGACACAAAAGAACAAATGCTGTATGATTCCACTTACATGATGCGCCTTGAATAGGTAAATTAATAGGCAGGAAGAAATACAGAATAGCGGTTACCGGGGGCAGAGGGGAGGGGAGAACGAGGAGTTACTGTTTAATGGGCACAGAATTTTAGTTTGGGATGATGAAAAAGTTCTGAAGATGGACAGTGGTGATAGTTGCATAATAACGTGAAGTACTTATGCCATTAAAATTATATACTTCAAAATGATTAAAATAGTAAATTATGTTATGCATATTTTACCATATTTTTTTAAGTAATGGAAATCTGTATGAAAAATTGCAGTAAATCTTACTCTATAAAGTAATGAGTTCCAACTAAGGATTTCCAATGACTTTTTAAAAAAGATTCATTTATTTTTTTTTTAGAGAAAGGGGGAGGGAGGGAGAAAGAGAGAAAGAGAAACAGCAATGTGCAAGAGCTATACCAATCAGTTGCCTCTCCCATGCCTCCAACTGGGGATGTGCCCTGACTGGGAATCAAACCAGTAACCTTTTGGTTCTCAGGCCAGTGCTCAATCTACTGAGCCACAGCAGCCAGGGCACCAATGATTTTTAACATAGTAATATGCCAATCAATATGATCCCACTGAGAAATTCATTTGACATCTTGCTTATTTCGATCTTCTGATGACATGAACCACTATGACCAGGAATAGGCAATTTCTTAGCTCGCTCCATTTCTGGTTCCCAGTCTTGCTCTTTTAAACACTTTTATTAACCTGTTCCAGACCACACATACATACGACGAAGTCTGTGCTGTCAACCTCATCCTCTCATGGACTTTATGCTGTTGGGAGAAATTAGCATTACAACCCTCTCTCATCACGATTGTCAAAAACGAACTGGGACTGCTACTCCTAACTGATCTGCTGTGTAGCAGATCAGCAGGAAAAAGGAAGAAACCTGGAAGTGAGAAAAAAGGCTGGCCCTGAGTGGTGTGGCTCAGTGGGTTGGGCATTGTTCTGCGAACCTGAGAAGTCGCCGGTTTGATTCCAAGCCAGGGCACATGCCTGGGTTGCAGGCCAGGTCCCTGATTGGAGGCACCCGAGAGGCAACTGGTCGATATTTCTCTCCCTCTCTTTCTCCTTCCCTTCACATCTCTCTAAAATAAATAAAATCTTTAAAAGAAAAAAAGCTGAAGAATTTCAGCTGTGTCAAAAGAAGTAACTTTTGTTGTAGCTGCACCTGGAACCCCCAAACTGTGTATGTATTACAAAACATTGGTTTTGCCTTTCTTTAAGTATAATTGTGATATACTCTCTCCCCCATATTTTAAATTGTCACCTATCCTCCTCACCAAATTCAGTAATTTCAATATATCTGCTTATTACAGAGAAAAGTAAGTTCAAGGTTAACTACTTAAAGACAAGCTCCTGAAAATGTAACTTTCTATGATATGTCTCAGGTAGCATTAAGACTTTTATCTGGCAAACTGAGAATCTATGAGGAAGAAGTATTTCTCACATAAACTAAGTCTGTTTTTTACTGACATGAAACTCACCTAAGATAACATTAATCACGTTAAAGTGCACAACTCAGTGACATCTGGTACATTTACAATGTTGTGCAACCGTCACTTCACTTCTCTCTAGTTCCAAAATACAGCGTGGGGCAAAAGTCAGCTTACAGTCATGTGTACACGAAACACAGAATTTATTTTTGCATTATTCCTTATTGTATTATTTTCCATACAAACAACTGTCATCAACCTACTTTTGCCCCATCCGGTATTTTCATCACTACCAAAAGAGACTCTGTATCCATTAAGCAGTCACTCCCCATCCCGTCCTCTCCTGAGGCCTTGGCAATCACTAATCTGTTTCTTGTCTTTATGGATTTAGCTATTCTGGATAGTTCATATTAATGGAATCATAGAATATGTAACCTTTTGGGTCTGGATTCTTCCAGTTTTCCAGGTTCATCTACAAAGTAGCAGGTATCAGTACTTCACTCCTTTTTATGGTTGAATAATATTTCATGCTGGGGACATGCCACATTTTGTTTGTACAGTCACCTGCTCATAGACATTTGGGTTGTTTCCACCTTTGGCTATTGTTGAGTAGTGTTGTTCTGAATATAAACATTTGTGTACAAGATTCTCTTTGAATATTTGTCTCAATTCTTTTGGGTGTATCCCTAGAAATAAAATTGCTCGGTCATAAGACAATTTTATTTTTAACTTCTAAAAAATGAGATAAATTAATTTGAGAGTTTAAAAAATATTAAATATTGAATACCTTCCCAGTTACCAAAAAAAAAAAAAAAAATCTGATTTGCTCAGAATTCTTTTTCCTTGCAGGTACTTTAAAGTGTAATAAAAAAGATTTCTTACACTTCAATCTAAAAATTTTTATAATTTGTGCAAAGGTTTCATTTAGTATTTAGGAAAAGTTGTATTGAGTTAAGGCCAGTATGCTTAAATCAACCAAGTGTACAAACTGTCAATTGATTTTTAATCTACTAAATATAAATTCTAGATTCTTCTTTACCTCTCAACATGCAAACACACTAGCTTATCTAGACAGGCACTCTAATGTGAACTATAATTATATCACCCATTTATAACTGAGATAAAGCCTTCACAGTATGACCCAATTATCAAAATTACAGAGATAATATATCAAATTCTATTTAGTTGGAGGTAGAACATGTATGAGTGAGAGTATAGGTGCATGTGTATATAACAAAATACATCATAAGCATCATAATTTTCCCAAGATTTTTACAGTATTACCCCCATACATATTTACTTCCCCAATTTGTTCTAGAGTATGCCTGAGAGCCTCCCACCCATGTATAACACAAGAATTAACAGGACTGTGCTCATGAATGTAACTGAACAATCCACATAGGAGGTCAAATACTGGTTCAAAGTCAGTTTACTCAATGATATTATAAACTAATTTTTCCTCCTCCCTAAGCTAGCATTGCCACTATATGGCAATTAGACAAAGATCACTTGCTTAGCATACTGGTTACATCATATATGAGATCATCTAAAAAGTATTCATTAAACCATGTTCAGAACTAGGTTGTGTGTGTGACCTATCTTAGGAGCTTTTTATGCTCTAAGATAAACTCCATAAAGAAAGAATGTATTGGAACCAACTATTAGGAACTGATAGATAGATGACCAAAAAGGTATAGAATCTTTGTCAAAACTCTTTTTGAAATTTATGTGCTATTACACATACGTAGTAAGCAACAGCAGATCATAACTCAGAGACAGCCTATGCTACCAGCAACCTCTGCAACACAAGGGGAATCAGTGTCTAGTGCGACACCTTCAAGTATTATTTCAAGTAACTCGGGTTAAGAGGAAACGCAATAGAGTTCCCATTTTCCTTTTTTGTTACCTATTAAAGTTAGAATTATAATAAAACTAAGTTTTAGCCCTGGCTGGTGTGGCTCAGTGGATTAATAAGTGCTGGCCTGCGAACCAAAGGGTTGTGGGTTGGGTCCCCAGTCAGGGCGTATACACGAGAGGCAACCAATTGATGTTTTTTCCCCTCTCTTTCTCCCTCCCTCCCCCCCCCCGTCTAAAAATAAATAAATAAAATCTTTAAAAAAAAACAAAACAAAGTTTTAATAAACAATATGTACTACTTGAAAAAATACTTTCAACATTTCACTATTTTATAAATAAGTATGTTTTACAAGTTAAAACTAAAATATTCCATAAAATATGTACTTAATCTAAAAATACTAACAAAAATATAAATGTGTCCCAGAAACCATTCCTTAAGATATATATTGTGCTTATTTTACTCCTGCACATCACTAGCAAACAGCTGGCAGGATTCATCAATCTTAAGAATGAACACACTGGACTTAATTAGTAAGAATTCAAAGGATGTCTAAGAGACAATGAACAATTTTGTTCCGGCAAGAGAAATAAAAACAAGACATTACAAAACCATCTTTGAGATTCAACCCAAATGCAAAAAGTTTCCATCCTAAATATAAGAAAACAGTAAGATTCATTCACATGATGATCTTTGTTCTCTAGTAGTTACCATGCATATATATACACAATATGTTATACGCTATGGATGAAACATCAAACAGAAATTTCACAAACTTACTAGGCACTTTTAAGCTATATTAACTTAGGTTATAAGAATAACAAACATACTTATACATTATTTTAAAAAGTTACTTAACAACAGGGATAATATTATACAAGGTATTCTTATTTAAGAGCTAATAAAAATGGACGGATAAATGGAACAGGAGAATTCATCAGGGTTAAAGACTAGGTACAGTAAACACTTGGAGTAAGAACGGGACATTGCAATAAGCAAGCTAGAAAGCCAAGCCGTGTAGTCCTGCTTCCTAAGAACTAGGGTGCCAGAGGTTCGGAAAATAAAAGGACGCTATTAGGAACTAATCAGGAAAATATATTTTCATTCCATTTATACAGTAATCAAATGTGTAAAGAATCTTTCCTCCCCTCCCCACTCCCAAATATTTACCATTATCCTTGCTGCTGTTTTCTTCAATAGTCATTTGTTCAGCCAATTCAGACAATGATTCATCAATAGTCTGGCTTCCTCGAAGCGTGAGGGATAGCCTTCTCTTAAATTTTTTCATCCTATCAGTTGAATGTGACTTGAAATATCCTGAAAAAACAGAACAGAATGAACACAAAATTAAAGCTATGAATACTTTACAGCTCAAGAAAAATGTCGTTCCGAGTTTACCAAGAATGTTCAAAATAGAAATATAATGAGGAATTCCCACTTCCACCAAACATCATAAAATCCAACCACTTCCTTAAAAAAATGCACTCACTTGCCCTGACCAGTGTGGCTCGGTTGGTTGAGCGACGTTCTGCAAAATGAAAAGTTGCTGGTTCCTTTCCCAGTCAGGGTTGCGGTTTGGGTCCCCAGTCGGGGCGTATATATGAGAGGCAACCACACACTGATGTTTCTTTCCCTCTCTTTCCCTCTTTCTAAAAATAAAATATCTTTTTTAAAAAATCCACTCACTCTGATTAATGTTATATTTATATAGCATCATCAGAAGAGCAGAAATTCTAAAAACTAAAGGTTGAGATTTTGGCATCACAATTAAATTCAGGATAGGAGATTTTCCTAAAATGTGCTTTTAAAAAAGCCATGTAGTGAAAATATCAACACTATTTTGATGCATATAAACAAGAATTTTCTTTTGTAAGTTCTTATTTAGCCAATATATTGGGGATTTGTTTTTTGCCTTGGTCACCTGTCAGGAATCTCTTCCTATAATCATAACAATGCCAAGCTTCAAAAAAAAGAAATGAAAGCCAAATTAATCAGTATCAAATACCTATCTCACACTAGACACTTTCAAATTTAATTCATTTAGTCTTCCTAACTCTAAAAAGAAGACTACACAATTCCAGTTTCACAAATAAGCAAACAGGCTCAAAGAAGTTTCCTGAATGAAGTCAAACAAATAATTAATGATAACTGAGATTTAAAACTAGGATTACCATTTACCTTTACCCCACATTTTAACATCTCTGAAATCAGGATGTATCTTACAATTAAGGGGATGTCAAAATATAATTTAGCTTTCATCTTCTTTTCTTCCCCCCCACAAACAGGATGTTAAAGTTCTGAATTTTAAACAGATTCTTGGGCTGAAGTGCTCATATCCATCAACTCATTCAACTTTAGCATCTGTCTCACCCCTAGTAGGTTTTCCAGAACTGCTACCTTGATCATAAAATTCCACAAGCTTTCCCAATTCAAACCTGGGCTTCTTCAACATCTTGACTTTTCTAACAAAGACACCATGTGGATCAGATAAATAGATTGGCAAGTCTTTTCTATGTCTTTCCCAATGCTATCTGGAATCAATTTACTGACCACCTCTCTCAAGTCATTTGTTGGCACCTCTCAGGTCATGACAAGAGGGAACCCAGCGCAGAGAATGTCTACCTCCCCTCTCCCTGAATCTTAACTCTTCAAAAGTCTTGATTGACTCAGCAACTCTACAATGCCTCCGAATTCATTTTTTCACTAGCTTTTCAGGAGGAGCCTCAGTCTGATACAAGCTGCCCATCATAGGCAGTAATGGAGGTTCAGATGAGGATTAGAAGAGATAATATACAAGATCTGTCCAGAAGGTATCCAGCCATGCAATAGGAAAAATAGAGACATTTATTGAAGAAGATACAAGAAACACTGTACATAGGACAATGACGCCTCAGTCCCTTTCAAAGTAGGCACCTTGTTCACACAGTTCTCCCAGTCGCCATCAGTTGCCCTATCGTAGTTCCCTGAATCTCATCAACAGTCTGAATCTCTTCCCTTTCAAAGGTTTTGGGAAAAACTAAAATCACCTTTGAACTTGGGCACCAAATACTTAGGAAAAACTTTAATCAAGGAACCACAAGACTTATATACTGAAAACTACAAAATATTGCTGAACAAATTTAAAGTCCTAAATAAATGCAAGGACATTCTGCGTTCATGTATTGGAAGACTTAAAAGTACGATGGTAATATTATCCAAACTGACCTACAGATTCAATGCAATCCGTTTTCAAAGTCCAAGTGATGTTTTCTGCAGAAATTTATTTATATGGAACACCGAGGAACCTTAAATAGCCCAAACAATCTTGATAGAATAACAAAAAGTTGGAGGGCTGACATTTCTTGATTTCTAAACTTACCCCAAGTTCAGTAATCAAAACATCATGGTACTGGCATAAGAACAGACATCTAGACCAATAGAACAGAACTGAAAGCTACAAAACAAACCTTCATATCTATAAACTGATTTTTGACAAGGATGCCAAGACCATTCAATACAGAAAAGACAGTCTTTTCTTTTTAATTAAAAAAAAAATTTATTGTTGTTCAATTACAGTTGCTCTCATTTTTCCCCTATTACTCTCCCCTGCCATACCCACCCCCCATCTCCCACATTCAACCCTTCCCCCTTCTCTTTGTCCGTGGGTCCTTTATATGAGCCCCCTTCTCTTTGTCCGTGGGTCCATGCTCCTTGACTAGACCCTTCCCTTTCTTTCCCCCGTCATCCCTTCCCCTCTCCCTTCTGGTCACTGTCAATTTGTTCTTTAGAGAAAAGATAGTCTTTTCAACAAATGGTGCTGGGAAAATCAGATACAGTCACCTGAAGAATGAAGTTAGATTCTTCCCTATGCCATATGTAGGAATTAACTCAAAGTGAATCAAAGTCCTAAATCTAACAGCTACAATGATAAAACTCTTAGAAGAGAAGGAATACTCATAATGTTGAATTTGGTAATGATTTCTTAAATATGGCACCAAAATCACAGGCGGGGGCATGGGTGTGGTGCATGAGGAGGTAGGGCTGCAAAATGCTGGGACCAGGGCTGCAGATCTAAGAAAAAACTCTGTCCCCAAGGGGTACAGAGCCTTCACCAAATGCAAGGCCATGTTCATTACAGGAAGGAGATTAGGTGAATGCTTTCTCCAAGGGTGAAAAAAAAGCCAGAGGTGGGGCTAAGGAGAAAAGAAAACATCCCAGATTCTCAAAATCCAAGCAGCTGGGCTGCAAAACACAGATCTCTTACAGTTTTACTGTTGCCTTAACTATAAAGCATGAAGAGATTGCCTGAGTCTCACAGGTGCTCAGATCCCAGGACCTAATGATGGTAAAATCCTGATTCTGTACTCAAATCATTTGATACCAGTAGTGAACTAAATATAACTAAAGCTGTAACAGAGTCCTAATCCAAATGAGGCTGTTTTCCTAAAAAGTATATTTCAGCTCTTCCCCCTCAACTATGTCATGGTGATCTATTTATGTAAATAAATGTAGCCATCCTTTTAAATAGTAGATGTGCTATTCCTTTGTATGGCTGTGCCACGCAGCAAAAATGTTTTATGCTACCTGTTTTATCATACAGAATACTAAAGACACATTCAAGGGTGAGATTTAAGAAAATAATCTTTCACTGCTTCATCAAAGACCTTCTTAGGTGAAACTGTTTCTTTCCCTGTAAATGCATGTAGACAAAGAATGCTATTGCTATGATTTGAAATAAGGAGCCAGTAGTTTTACACACCAGTGCATATGCGAATGTCAAAACAGTTTAAAAGAAGAGGCAAATAATGTTTTAGTATTATGAAAATTTAGTCTTGACCTTGCAGGCATCATGAAAGGGTTTTAGGATCATGATCACACTAAGATCTGACAGTAGGTTAGTTTCCCAAACTTAATTCTAATTAACCTATTTAACAAACTGAACATTAATAATTCAATAAGGTTAATGGTCAGATATTAATAATAGCAGTTAATCATATAATCAAAATTACCAATTGCTGAGCATAGGAAGAAAACCAAGCCTATCGGGAAAAAAAAAATGAATTCAGGACTGAAACTACTGGAACAAATTTAAATGAATCTGGAACTGAGAAAACAAGTAAAAGTTTGAAGTGTGGATCTGAGAGTTACATTTACAAAACTGATTGAAGCCAGGAAGAATACATGTAATAAGAGGGAAAGTCAGAAACATGATAAATGTCTACAATAAATAAGTGGATAAAGGAGAAGTCATCAAAGCAGTTCTAAAAAGAATGGAGAAACAAATTGTGACAAATGAAAGGATGTTAGAGACAATCAGGGCCAACCAATTCATTTTATGGTGAAAGAAACAGTCTGAAGAGGCTCAAAAAATGAAGTTATTTGGCTAGGTTTCTGAAAGTGAAAGTCAGGTCTTAAAATTCTACCTTAGGGATCCCAATTCAGTTTTCTTTCCATAGTACCAAATTTCCAGAGAATTAAGAAGCAACTCTTTCTTCTTCTAACTATAGAAGAATTAAAGTCTAGCTATAAGGGACCGATATCAAGGGAAAAAATAACACATGTATCTCCACTCCTCCAAACCCTGATCCTTTTGCAGTCTTCATCATCCTAGTAAATGGCAACTCTTACCCTATCGCCCTCTCTAGTGTCTTCTCTTTTTTCATACCCTACTATCAATGCATCACCAAAACCTGTAAGATCCTCCTTCAAATTATATCCAGAGTCTGACCACTTCTTACCATGTGAACTGATAAAATCCTGATCCAAGCCATATTATGTCTTTGCCTAGAATATAATATTTAAGGGCACCCTAACTGGTCTCCTTTCTGGCTTCTGTTCAAACATCACTTCCCTGGTCATTCAGTATAAACAGTGAGAGCTCTACAACCAGGTTATACTCTCTCTCCCTAACTTGTTTAATTTCCTTCATATCCTTATTGCTTGACATTCCAAAAACTGGGTTATTGCTGATTCCCTCCACCAGAATCTAATCTCCTTGAGAGCAGGAACTTAATGTTTTGCAAACTGTCGTATTTAGTACAATCCAGCATTTAGTACAAAACCTGGCACTCAATAGGCACTCATAAATATCTGCTGAATGAATGAATGAATAGAGAGAGAAGGAGGAAAGGAAAAAAGGAATGAAGGAAGAAAGAAAGGAAAGGAGGAGGGAAGGAAGGAATGAAATAATAGAGATTCGCCAGTCGAAAGATCTTCCTCCCTACCTAAAGTCAAAGTTTTATTTAACTGCAAATCTGACAGCCCTGGGTAGGTTTTCTCCTTTACATTTTGTATTTATTCATTCAACAGTCACATAGAGGTCCTACCATGTCCCAGGCAACATAGAATGCATCGAAGGCAGAATGATAAATGAAATAGGAACTCTGCCCACAAGAAACTTGGGAGGTGTTATATATTTTCCAGAATGAAGAAGTAGTATTGCAAGTGAGTATAACTCCAGGTTAATACATTAATGTTTTTATAACTGTTACAAAGCTAAACAATTCATTCAACAACAATACCCAAATTGCACTTCTCCTGAAAACTGCTTCATTGATGTTGACAACTTACATAAAATTTAATTTGATTAGCTGACTTTAAATAAGGTTGTAAAGATCAAGACATTTAATTCACTATATTGGAACCCCTACATGTGCATGAAATGACAATCCCTTGGATTCAGTAACAATTTGGACAAAACCTAAACCAATCACTGAGGAGCCTCTAACAGCTTGTTAGTGTATCTCAAGACATTCATTGTTATAAATAACCCCCTAAATCCTTCTGGTTGTTAAAAGATAGTATTTTTCCATTAAAAGTTATTTTACTTATTTTCTTTAAATATGTATTTCTGTATATTGCCTGTTGGGCTGTAAGTTAAAATTCCAAATATAGTTAAAATCTGATTTAAATATCACTCAAAATGTAGAGATTTTCATCATGAATAATCATTGATTTGCAGATGATAAATCCTCATAGAAAGGGTATTTGTTTGAAACAGCTGTTCAGTTTCAGTGAATTCAAAAAGTCATTTATTAGAAATGTCATCTGATGTTTTTGATAATAATGGTCTTACTCAGACCAGAACCAAGAGAGCAATTGTAATCACTTGAGGTAATGCCTTAGTTTGATACACAAATGGTTATACACAAAAAGGGCTCACTGAAAAAGCAGCAAAGATTTGGAAAGAAATTGGCATCTGAAAAATCTAACACTTCATTTTTTGTAAATGGACCAAACTATCTTTTAACTCCAGCTAAATTTATTTTACCAAATTCTCTGCTTTTTAAAAAAAGCTTTAAATTGCAAAGCCAGGAGAGTTCACTGAAAGATAGAAAGAATTGTTTCTAAAACTCTTGCTCTGCCAGTTATATCTGATACTTGAAAATCTTCATCTCTGGTAGCTAGGGAAACATTACTACTCTAAAGAAAATTTAAATTCCCCCACTGAAATTCAGAAACAAACAAAAAAATAAAATTATGTTTTTGTATCTCAGTTAAGTGATGAGAGATCTTAATCATATGTTTGCATGTAAGCACTTTATTTCCCGAAGTACTACAGGAAGGTTATAGTAGACTTATTGATTGTTCTTGGCACCAAATTACTTAATTTAGTCCCTTGAACGCTAACATTTAAACAATAAAGGAAGTGCTGGGAGTTTACAGATTTGTGTAGTACCTGACCTATCTTCTTTTTAGAGCAATGCAGCTTATTTATTTGGTTAAGAATGAATTAAGGAATATCAGAATTATACCTTCAAATTCTTCTTGAGGAAGATAAAGTAGTTTATATGAAATGTTTCCCAAGCATTAGTACAGAAAAAACAGTATTCCACCAACTTTCATGAGGCAATAATGCTTTATTTTTAAAATTCAAAAATACTGGCATAGAAACTAATTAAAGAAAAATAAAAATTAACTGGGCATTTTTCAATTGCAAGGTCAGAAAAACTAACTACATTTATACCCTGGATTTATATACAGGTCAGAAACTCAGAAGTCATTATTTTTTTTTTTAAGATTTTATTTATTTATTTTAGAGAGGGGAAGGGAGGGAGAAATAAAGGGAGAGAAACAACGTGTGGTTGTCTCTCACTCGCCCCCTACTGGGAACCTGGCCAGCAACCCAGGTATGTGTCCTAGACGGGGAATCAAACCAGCGACCCTTAGATTCTCAGGCTGGCACTGGATCCACTGAGCCACACCAGCCAGCCAGGGCCTCAGAAGTCATTCTTAAGTAATTCTGTAGCCTTTCCACTTTCTCAACTGCAATATCCAACTGGATTATCAAGTCAAATCATGAAGCTTTCATATCCCTCACATTTTTAAATCTCATCCTCTTCTATCTCTTCTGTTAAGCCTTAGTTTATACCGTAATTTATCTAAATAACTACAAGCCTCATAATTAACAAGTCTGCTTCTTTCAAAAAATTAATAAAGTAGACAAACCTCTGGCAATCCTGGTTAAGAGAAAAATAACATAAATGAGCAGTATTAATATAACAATGGTAGAAATTAATTAGATACTATCTTGTAGAGTCAAACATTGCATATTCTACAATGTTTTCTTATTCTAGGTAATTCTTATTCTAGGTACATATTCAAGAAATGTACCTGCAATTCTTATTCTAGGTACATATTCAAGAAAAACTTTTAACACATGTTTACATAGACATATGAACAGAAATGCTCATAGCAACTTATCTACATAGCATAAATACTGGAACAACTCAAATGTCTACAGGCAGGAAATAAATAAATTATGCAGAATATACAGTGGTAAAAATGAATGAATTACAACCATATGCAACAAGAGCATCAGTAATATAATATTTAACCAAAGAAGTCCAGAAGACTAAATTTATATATTCTTTTTATAAGCAACAACAAAAAAATATTATTTAGGTAAAAATATAAAACATTTATAAAATGCAAAAGACTGAAATACAAAGTTCAAGATGATAGCTATCAAGGGAGAGGCAAGGAGAACACATATGAAGATGTAAGTTACTGGCAATGTCTGAGAAGTTGGATTACACATACTAATTATTTTATTGATGTATAAATATATACACACTAGATAAGCAGATCATGCACAGACCAGTGAGGATAATGTGTAATAAGCCAAGAACTATGACTAACACAATTCTGTGCAAATTCGTGTAAAATGTTAGTTAAGTTTGGGGGAAAAGACAAGGTTGAAAAGAGACTTAAAGATTGTAAGTGGATTAACAAATCTTAAGAGAATAAGCGAAACTTCTTATAATGATAAGAGGACACAGGGCTAGACTCAGGAGCTGATTTATTTTTCCCAGTCCTACCATTAAGTAGCTATGTGATTTCAGGCTAGTCACTTAACAGATGTGTTTCTGAAACTGACTACAGCCACATGGATTTAATTTTTTCTTTGTCTGAAACAAATGGCCTCTACTGAGTGTAATTAGGTATGAAATCTGTCTCTTTTGAGTGACATATCATTCCGTTCTTGGCTTCCCTTCTTTTCCTGGCCCACCAACGTTATCTCTATTACTTGTCACTATACTATTTTGCCCACAAATAGGACACCTAATTAATCATTCCAATAGATTCACTTTATAACTTACACTAATTACAACCACTTGGGTGAACTTCAAAGGACAGCTATAGTCTTGGAGAACAACTATTTTTATCCAACATGTGTTTGTTCAATAAATGTTGTTTCTACAAAACAGTCATATTGATTAACACTGAATATGTAAGTTAGGTTTGACTGGGTTATGTATGCTATAGTAACAAACACCAACAAATCCTGGTGAGTTAAAATGACTAAGATTTTATTCTTTCATGCAATATATCCACTGAGAGTTGATTGGGTCACTGCTTTAAGTCTTCAAGGACCCAGGCTGAAGTAGAAGCCACCATAGGAAGGGGATAAAGAGTGTGGCAAAGCATATATTAATTAACTCTTACAGCTTCCCTATGATTATCACATGTTACTTTTACCCACACTTCATTGGCTAAATCAAGTCATGTGACCATGCCCGATTTTAAGGGGCAGGAATTCCTAATCATATTCCCAAAAGAGGCAGAATATATGTGAACAATTTTCATAATTGCACTATGTCTTAGCATTTAGAGATAAACATCAAATGAAATGTTAATATATTAATGTATTAAAAATTCAAGATGAAAACAAAATACCAACAGAATTTCTTTTTGAAAGATTTAAACTCAAAGAGCATAAAAACTCAAATAGTGAATAGGTCAAAAGCAAACCAAATGCTCATCAGAATTCTGAAAGATTAAAAAAAAACAACCTGTATCCCTCAACAAGTATAAAGAAATTTCAAGGAAGTATTTACTTTTTCCTTAAAATTTCAGAATGAATAGAGTAAGATATTCAAATTATCCATAGTTAGTTGATCGGCAGATCTTCCACTACAAAGGACATAATTATAGTAGAAATAGAAAGATGTCTCCAAAATTTTTCATTTTGGAAAGTAGAAACTGTAGGTTTAAACTGATTTAAGCTAAAGGGGAGGTAGCCTGTACTAAAGAGAATTACAGTAAGAATGACAGGGGTGCCTAAAAGCTGCACCACAATGGAGGGAAGGGTCTGGACTTGAGACAGATGTAGGCCAAAGTGACCCCACTAAATACCAAAGAGGAACATATACTGCAATCAGCTTAACTAGGAGACCTGAAAACCCTCTGTATCTAGCATATACTTAATAATGATGAAAGTACACAGAAGCAGCGGGATCACTCTACTAGCACAATGAAAGCGGAAGGGAAGGGAAACTTGGAAGGCTAAAGTGATACATAATAGGTGGAGGTCTGATAACTTGAGAGGTACCATGATGGATAGATCCGGATTCTTTCCTGGAAAGAGTCATACCAGAGCTGGTGAAGTGTGCTGGTGAGAATGTGGCATACTCAATCTCACAAACAACCGAACTGAAAGAACTGAACCAGAAAGGCCCAATCAAGCCTCAGGTCTAACTTCTGGAGGGGTATCATATAACCACATTAGCATTTGGTGTAAACACCTCAATATCTGAGGAAGTCAGATTCCAAATGTTATCAAAATAAGATCCTTTCCTTTATTATATAACTTTTATCATGACATTTGTCCTTTAAAACCATTACCTACAAGCATGATCATTAAATAGTACTGAGCACCCAGTATATACAAATCCCATGTTAGAAACTAAAGACAGAGTAAGAGAAAACACTATCACTGGCCTCAAGGTGAGAAACAAAAGTGCCATCATTTCCAGTGTTGAAAGGAAGCAAATATGTCATCAACTAGCATTATTACAATCAGAACTCTCAGTACAGTTTTTCACCTGGGGTCCCACAGCATCCCAGAGCTCCATGAGGTGCTACTTGCACAAGATTCTGTGGCTTAAAAAACCACCCCAACATTGATTTTTTTTTAGATGTATTTATTTATTTTTAGACAGAAGGGAAGGGAGGGAAAAAGAGAGGGAGAGAAACATCAATGTGTGGTTGCCTCTCATGTGGCCCCCACTGGGGACCTGGCCTGCAACCCAGGCATGTGCCCTGATTGGGAATTGAACTAGCCACCCCTTGGTTTGTAGCCCATGCTCAATCCACTGAGTTACACCAGGCAGGACCCAGCATTGCTTTTTTGAGCTTTGCAAACTGTAAGAGTGCTCCCAGTGCTGGCAGGTGATCAAGCATCCCCTTAAGGTTAAGTACATTCTTTAAAATTTCATGTAAACTGAATCACATACAAGAATGTACGTCGCATACAAGAAAGAAGTCACATGTGTGACTTCTTTACCCAGCCCAGTGATTCTGACACTAACCCATGTTATTGCGTGCATCAGCAGTTTGTTTTTGTTGAAGATTATTCCACTGTGTAGATATACCACATTTTTTCTATTAGTCTGTTAATGAACAATTGGCATGTTTCCAGTTTTTGAATATTGTGATTATAGTTTCTATGAAGATTCTTGTACAAATCATTTTTTGCTGAGTCAAATGATAAATATGCATGTTTAATTTCTAAGGAATCTCCAATTTTCCAAACTGGCTGTATCACTTTACATTCCCACCAGCAATCTTTATCTTCTAGTTGCTCCACATCCTCATAAATTTTGGTACTACTTATCTTTTATAATTTTAGCCATTCTGATGAGTGACATCTCACTGTCATTTGATTTAAATTCTCTTAGGAAATAATGTTGACCATCTTTTCATGTGTTTACTACCCATTCATATAGCTCTTTAAAATCTTTTGTTCATTTTTGTGTTATTAAGACTTTTTTATGTACTATGTAAGTACTTTGTCAGACACATATATTGCAAATATTTTTTCCTGTTTTGTGGCTTGCCTTTTTGTTAAGAAATATCTTCTAAAGACAAATATTTTTAATTCTGATGAAGTCCAATATTCCCTTTTTCTTCCACATGGTCTTTCCTTGGTGCCTATGTGCAGAGAGAAAGATAAAGAAATGAACATATCACTCCTGTTTTAAAACAAGTTTTATTAAAAAATGTTCTATACACTGTAAAACTTATCCATTTTAAGTGTACAATTCAGTGGCAGTCAGAGTGTTTTAAGAACTATAGATTGTGACTGAGAATTACTGACTGTGGTCACTGCTTTGTCATATACGCCTTGTTTCTAATTCTGATCTAACAAAGTTACTGAGTAAATTATTAAACATAAGAGTGATTGATTGATTGTATTTGCACAGTAATATTAGCAGTTCTTAATCTCAGGTGCTCACTGTGCACTGTTGGTGGGGTGCAGCCACTGTGGAGAAGAGCATGGAGGTTCCTCGAAAAATTAAAAATGGAATTGCCTTATGACCCAGCAATTCTACTTCTGGGAATATATCCAAAGAAACCCAAAACGCTAATTTAAAAGAATATATGCACCCCTATGTTCACTGCAGAGTTATTTAAAATAGTCAAGATTTGGAAGTAGCCCAAGTATCTATCAGATGAGTGGATAAAACAGCTGTGATAAGTTTACACAATGGAATACTACTCAGCAGTAGAAAAGAAATCTTAACTTTTGTGACAGCATGGATGGACCTGGAGAGTATGCTAAGTGAAATAAGCCAGTCAGAGAAAGACAAGTACCATACAAGTTCACTTATATACGGAATCTCATGAACAAAATAAACCGACAAAACAGAAACAGATTCATAAATGCAGAGAACAGACTGACAGCTGTCAGAAGGGAAGGGGTTGGGGGCTGGGTGAAAAAGGTGAAGGGATTAAGCAAAACTAAACTCAACTCACAGACACAGATAACAGTATGGTGATTACCAGAGGGAAAGGGGGGTGGGGGAGGTGTAAGGGGGTAAAAGGGGAAATAAATGGTGATTAAGGAGATTTGATTTGGGTGGTGAACACACACTACAATATACAGATGATGTATTATAGAACTGTACACTTAAAACCTGTAATTTTATTAACCAGTGTCATTCCGACAAATTCAATAAAAATTTAAAAAATAAGAAATACTGAAGCTCAAGTACTATCCTAGATCTATTAAAACAAACTCATTGAGAGTGGGGCCTAAATGTCCATTTTTTTATTTATGGTTGGTGATCTTTGTATCCTAAAAAATTTTTTATCAAATACTTTTTCTGTATTTTCTTCAACAAGTTTTATAGTTTTAGCTATTTCATTACCCATTTTTAATTACTTTTTGTATTTGGTGTAAGATAAAGGTCAATATTCACTTCTTTACTAATTTTTGTGTCTGCTTGTGCTATTAGAAAGGTCCATTTTATTCATAACTATAATGGTGGTTTTATAATTATGTGGTTTTTTTCAGTTAATTTCTTGCTTTACCTATTTTTAAGCTATGTGATCACAGGTACATACAAATTAGAAATGTTGTAGCTTCCCTAATGAACTGACACTTTAAAATTATCCCTTTTTATGTCCAGTAACATTTCTTGGCTTAAAGCCACTGGGTCTCTCATACATACAGCCACACAAGCCTTCTCTGGGTTGACATTTGCGTGGCTTAATGTTTTCCATCTTTTTACTATGAATGTCTCTGTTTATGTTTTGTAAGCAGCATATATTTGGGTTTAACTTTTTTATTCAGCTGGTAAGTATGTCATTTAATGGAAGAATTTAGTCCATTTGTATTCAATTATTGATATACAAGAGTAGTTGACTTTAAGCCCACCGTTTTTCTATTGGTTTTTCACTTGCCCCACTGTTTTCTGTCATTTGTCCTTCTTTTCCTTTCTTTTCTATTAATCAAGTACTGTTTTATTATTCTATTTTATGTATTCTATAGGCATTATCTTTTAACGTCACTCAGTGATTACTGTAAAAAATACAAAAATGCATCTTTATGACTTTAAAAAATCAGTACTTTTACCATGTCCTAAACAATGAGAGATTCTTACACTTTAACTCCACTTATGTCTTCTCTTTACTATTGCTGTCATACAATTATTTCTATGTGCTTTTTCAATATAATACTGTTATACCAGACATTGTTAATACCGTTGTATTAAGCAGTCAATAGTCTTGCTCACTGTATTTTAGCTTTTCCAGTGCTCTTCATTCCATCATGCTTCCATCTGAGAACTTTTTTCTTTAGCCTAGTGAATTTCCTTAATATTTCCCCAAGTCCAGATGGGCTGCTGAAAACATTTCTCTTGGCTTTTGTTTAATCTAATAGTATCTTTGTTTCATTTGGATTTCTGAGGGATACTTTAACTGAATATAGGATTCTTAATTGGCAGTTTTTTCTTTTAGCACTTTAAAGATTTCACTCCATCATCTTCCAAGTTCCATATTTTGCTGAAAAGTCAACTTTTACAATATGCTTATTTCCCTGTAAATAACATGACTTTCAAGAGAAAGTGACTGCTTTCAAGATTCTCCTCTTTATATGTGAGTTTTAGTACTGTAACCCCAAACTGTGTACTGGGGGAAACCAGCAACACTTGTCAGCTGCTGTACTATCCGTTACTATTAAACTGTTTGGACCTAAGTGCTTAAGAAATAGAATTGTTATTTCTTTTGGTTTAGCGGTGCTGTAAAAAAGTGTCTGAGACACTAAATGCAGTTTTCTTTGTTTCTGTTTCTCTCTTTGTGTGTCATTCTGAGTACAGCACTTTATCTCATCATATAGGCAGTGTGTCATCCCACATCATCACAAGGAAGGTGAGCACAATACAGTAAGACATTTTGAGAGAGACCACAGTTACATAACTGATATTAGAGTACACTCATGTGCCACTTAATGACAGGAAAACATTCTGAGAAATGCATCATTAAGTGATTTTGTTGTCATGCAAACATCACGGAATACACTTAATCTCACCTACACATCTAGGCTGTGTGGTACATACAACCGACTGCTCCTAGGATGTGACCCTGTACAGCATGTCACTGTACCAAAAAACATGAGGTTAAATCAGGCACAAGAGAAAAAGATGTCATCAAGAGACGTGGTATATGACTGTACACAGTCAAACCTCAGTTCTCGAACCTCCCCCATCTCAAATAAACTACTTCTTGAACAGCCTTCCAGAATGAATTAAGTTAGAGAACCAAGGTTCCACTGTATTGTTATAATTGTTCTGTTTTATTACTGTTAATCTCTTACTGTTCCTAACTTATAAATTAAACTTTTTCATAGGTATGTTAGGTACAGCAAATATATACAGGGTTTGGTACTATCTGTTCTTTGTTACCTATCCTGATTTGGGTTCACTGAGCTTCCTGAGTTAACAGTTTGATGTCTTAACAGTTTTGAAATGTAGTCATTATTTCTGCAAATGCTGCGTCTGTCCCTTCCCTATCGATTTCATCAATGTCTCCTTTTGTTCAGGCTGCTATAACGAAATACACAAAGTAGCTTATAAACACTGAAAATTCATTTCTTACAGCTCTCGAGGCTGCAAGTCTGAGGTCAGAGTGTCAGCATGGTCATGTGGGGCCCTCTTCTGGGTTGCAGACTGCTTGTTATATCCTAACACGGTGGAAGGTACTAGTGAGCTCTTGCACTGTCTCTTTTCGGAGAACATTAATCCCAAACCAGGAAGGCTCCATGTTCATCACCTAAGCACCTCCCAAAAGTCCCACCTCCTAATAACATCACATTGGGCATGCGGATGTCAACATATAAAATTGGGGGAAGGGTCACACATTCAGACCATGACAATCAAGGACTCCAATTATACATATGTTAAATCACCCGTGTTTCATTTTTGTATGCTGTTCTGTTTCTGTCCATGTTGTTTTCTTTCATATCCTCACATCAACCCTCTCAGTGGGTGCTAACAAACCAATGTTTCTCTCTCTTGCTCTCTCTCAAATCAATAAATAACAATTTAAAAAAAAAAAACCAGCAAGATTACGGAAAATCCCTTCAGTATGCTTGGTCTTTCACTTTACTTCTCAAATGGGGAAAAAAAAACATTTTCCTCTATGTTTCATAAATGTACTTCAAAAAGTACCTTTAGAAAATAATTTAATATTAGTAAATTATTCCTCCCTTTTGGTGAAAGGCCTGAAAATTCAGCCCTACCTTCAGGATCATCCAGGGAAAAGCTATTAAATATGTTCAAGGACATATGAGATCATCAAAAAATATAAGAAAGAACAAAATATGTAAGGAAGGTGCTAAATTTGCAAAAGCATTAAGTGGTTACAATGAAATCTTTTTCAGACACCAAACCTTTGCCTCTTTATCACAAATTACATTTTGGCAATTCAATACGTCTCTGAATGTTTATATATTGTATTAATATTTGTTATATATTTATAAAAATTAAAACTTTAAAATTGTCCTTTAATATATCAATGTTAGATAAAAATAAAATTGCTTTTCTCCTCAAAGAGGAGATAAGTATTATAGCCACAATGTAGAAAATTCATTTACCAATTTACTGTTAAAATAATATGAATAATACTACTATGTACCTAGCCCTATGTAGTTTTGAACAGTCTTCGCATCCATCATCTCATTTGATTCTTAGAACAATTCTGTGAAGTAAAAAAAAAAGTGTTTTATTTACCATTCCTTTTATTAAAATAAGAAAACAAATGCTCAAAACTTAAGTGACTCACTAGAGTCATTACACTACTAAGTAAACCCTGACAAAGCCAAAATTCAAACCCTATGTGCCCTTTTCATTAACCTCAGGAATAAAATACGAACTGCCTTTCTTTTTAATTTTTGTGAAATCAGGTAATATTCTTGAGTAAAATAAGTCAAAGCATTATGATAATTTTTTTCAAAAGAAAAACCATACCTTATAAGCAATATTAACAGTATCAAATTATCTGAAAATCAAATTTCACTTACCATCCTAACAAAATGTGCAGAACAAATTATTTCCTAATGAAGGCATTTTATCTGATATTTGTTTTATATATTTTTAAAACTAGATTTATACAAAGTAGATAACACCACTCTGCAAAAGACCTATAAACATTCCTTCTTCCTCCTTTGGTAGGCCTGTGAACATTTCTCCTTGGGAAGAATCAAAAACAATTCCAGACTCAATTCCACAAATGCTTAAAAATAATTTTCAATTATTCCTGGTTATATTTCAGTACTTCTGAGAAGAGATTTCAGACAAAGGAAAGAACGAAAAGCCTCCAGCCTTCCTAGACCAGCCAGTGTATTTTTAAAATGAAGTTATTTAAAATTATTAATAAACTTTTTGAGAACAGTATTGTCAAGTGTTAGACATTCTATTAGGGAAACAGGCCACATTCATATATTGCATGAAAACAAATTGTAACCCTTCCTACAAAGCAAGCCATTATTGTCATTATGGGCAGTATAACCTAGTCCTTCATATACGTAAAGGAAAAGTAAAATAAATATCCCTATAAAAAGCTCCCTTAGTCCTAAGTATAAGTCACACCACTGCCTGATCTAGATATATGGTATCAAATAATATCTGAAATGTTATGTCTAGTATATTGCAATATAGTGGATAAAGAGACATGAAGAAACTAAAAATCATCTCTGAAAAATAAGAAGTGGAACTATAAGATGCTATTTAAATTGCATTAACAAAAAAAGGCAATTAATAGCAAGTCATACTTGTTTTAAACTATTTGGCTAAGGCTATGACCCTTAATCTGATCTGTATATAAGTCAACTAGCTTTATACTACAAGGAATATAATGTACCCATAACACTGGTCATTCAGATATGGTAAATATGTAGGACTGTCTTATGAGGAGTTAGCCAAGATCATAGGCAGATCAATGCTATCAATTATCAGGAAGGTACACAATTACAAAGGATGTAATCTTGGTAAGATATCTGAGTCCTTTTCTTTTTTCTGAGTAGAAATATTAAGTTCATAAGTCAACAAAACTTGAGAGACTGCTATCATAGTGGTAATTCCTCTGGTAACAGATAGACTTACAATGTAAAAGGACAGTTCTCAATTCTGTGATGAAATTTTGCAAATAATGTTTTGTGAACTTTTGAATTTCTTACTAACCATTGGAATAAAGACATGTGAATTATACTTAATGGATGAGGGCTGATTCAGGGTTATTCCTATAATAACATCACTCCAATAATGAATGGGAAAGAAGAGTGGATTTACAGCTTATGAGTTGGAAATTGTCTGCAATTCTCAGTCCCTCATATATATAATTACTTATGGTTTTCCATATGTGAAATTATCTATGCTGTCATGTGAATTGTAACAGAAACAAAGTTTGAAATCTCTTGAAATTAATGTTCAATAGAACCTTTATAGTGACTCGTAGGAGTATTCAGAGAATAATGGAAGGCCTAGTTTTATCTAAAGAAAGCAATGGTCTAAAAATATGTATCAAGAAACAATGGTCTGCCATTTAACACAGACGAGCGTTGTCACACTCTGGAGGTATGGTTTTTAGGAAAAGGATGAATTTAGCCCTGGCTGGTGTAGCTCAGTGGACTGAGCATGGGCTGCGAACCAAAGGGTCACCAGTTTGATTCCCAGTCAGGGTGCATGCCTGGGTTGCAGGCCAGGTCCCCAGCGGGGGCCATGTGGGAGGCAACCACACACTGATATTTCTCTCCCTCTCTTTCTCCCTTCCTTCCCCTCTCTCTAAAAATAAATAAATAAAATCCTTAAAACAAACAAACAAAAAAAAGAAAGAAAACGATGAGTTTACAAACACAGTCCCAGGTACCGTATTTTTCGGACTATAAGACGCACTTCCCCCTCAAATTTGGGAGGAAAATAGGAGTGCGTCTTATAGTCAGAATGTAGCTTACCTGAGTTCTGTTTACATTTACATTGGTGAAATATTGTTATTTATGTTATTAAATATTTTAGCACATTTTTTGCTTCAAAATTTTCCCCCCTATTTTTTTCCTCTAAAACCTAGGTGCATCTTATGGTCTGGTGCATCTTATAGTCCAAAAATACGGTATAGTTCATCAACATTGTATTTATAGAAATGGTCTAAGAAGATTTCAACAGGAAAAAACAAGTAGAGGAGGGAAGGAATTATTTCTCTATAAAACGAAGAACAGTAAATTAAGGCTACAATTCCTTTTACTCCAAAGGAAAACTGGAAAGATCCTACTCTAAATTTACCTGTATAAAGTATAAAGAAAAGTCAAGAGGTCACAATCTTTAAATGCAGCTATATGATTCCATGCAATTTTGTGGTTATGTGGTAGGCAGACAGACAGATAGATAATGGACCGGGTACAGAAGGTCACCAGCGTGGAAAGCCCTGGGTACCTACCAACAGGCAAAACTGGAACCCATCCCCAAAGTGACCTTTCTTACCCCAGCATATTGCTGGCCATGTGGTTTAGACACTCTGGCCTTTTGTATCATTGGTCATGCAATTTGGACCCTCCGTTGAACTTTCTTCCCCTGGTATGTTGCTAGTAAGTGACTTAGATCCCCTCAGAGGGGGTAATAACAAAGTAACCCAATGAGATTCTGATTTGCATCAAATACATCTAGGCCTCAGTTGTGTTTCAGCTCCAGGCCCAGAAAAGTAGCAAAACCAGACAAGAGAGGCCATGGCTGACATCAGGACCAGATGCACTGACTAATGACCCTTGGTACCAACCAATCAATAGACATCACAACCCTGAAAAGACACACCTGGAAAGCTGAAGACTATTCTACTGGGAACCTCCCAAGACCTCCAGATAAATAACCTCAAGATGGAGGACCCAGGGTGACTCTCTATGGAGCACAGGGGGGCCTTTCCTCACCCCTTTCCCTCCTCCAGGAGCCTTTTCCTTATCTTTCTCCTAAGCTCCAAGGGGCCCTTTTGTGCCCCTGTAACTTGTTCCCTAAGCTCATGTAGCTCAGCTGGCTCACTTCTTCCAGGGCTCACTTCTTCTACCTCTGTGACTTTCGAAATAAACTTTCTTTTTTATAGTTTGAGTTTTGGCCCTGAATTCCTTCTTAGCCAGAACTCAAGTACCACGGTTGTTGAACCAAGGTCCAATCTCCGGTAACAACTGGTGCCGTTCTCGATGACAAGAGTTAGAAGTTAGGAAATGACAGGAATTGTTCCCTCTTTCAAAGGTAGGAAATGAGAGGTTATCCTCAGGTCAGGATCTTCTAATGTGGCTCTTGATTTAAATTGTGTTAACTTGCTCTACTCCAGGATGAAAGCAATTACGACCATATCAATGTGCTCTGCAGCTGGTTAGTCAGCTGCTCTAGAGTAGGAAGCCAGGAAAAAGCTTTGGGGCCCTCTCTGGGCACTGTGCCTCCTAAGGTTCATGTGCAGGCCAATCCTTTTGCCACTAATTCTTAAAAGGTATTTTCAGCTCTCATAAGATAAGAAGTAAAATGGACATAAATAAAAAAATATTCTTTTAATTTTCCAAATAAGCTACAATTGTTGAAGTGTTCCACATGTTAGTCTAATATTTACTAGAAAATGAAATAGAAAGTCAAAGAGGTAGTAGAAGAGAGCCATGGAAGAAGGGAGCCAGCTGAACTATGTGGACTCGGGGAACAAGTTACAGAGAAAAAAGGGCCCTCAGAGCTTAGAAGAGAGAGAGAGAGACAAGGGAAAGGCCCCTGGGGGAGGGCAGGGGGGAGGAAAGGTGCTGGAGTGCTCCAGCTCATCAGCGGATTCCAAGAAGAGATTTTACAGAAACCCACTGTTTCTAAAAGGAAGGGGTCAAACAAGGCTAGAAAAGAGTATAAGAGGGTCTGAAAACCTAGGTAACTACAAAGTCTTCTTAAAAGAAATGGCTTGAATGCAAAATTTTATGACCTTTGCTACAAGTGGTACTATGAAATCACAGTACTATTCCAATTTTACTACAAAATCCATGTTAAAGTTTGAAAAAGTGCTTCAGTCCTACTACTTTCTTTCAAGTTAGAGTTCAAGAAAAATGTCTGAGATAGAAGATATATTCAATAAAAATAAGGATTGGTGAACAAGGAATCCCAAAAAGGAAAAAAAATTACACCTATGTACCCCTAAAGTATTTCATGTGTTTACGAATCTCTTTCGCTGTGAGACAAAGGCTATAGTAGGGGTTCCTTATATAAACCAGGTGTCAATACATTCTAGAATTTCTCATGCATTTCTTAAAAATAAAGATAAAATTTGAAAACACTTGTAAAGCACTGAATGCCAAGCTCTTCTAGATTTGCATGACCTTTCCAGGCTTTTACTGTGTCTTCCTTCCATCTAAGTCCACAAGATTTTTAAGCAATCCTTCTTGGAGTCTTCCTAAAGTTTTCACAGAAATAACTCTCCTTATGCATTATTTTACTGATTTAGCTAATATTCAATTAAGGTACGTAATTCCAAGAACAAGTAAAACTGATATACGACAACCAGCTGGAAAGGTCAAACTAAAGAAAAGCCTACTAGCCATTAGTTAGTATTAATTAAACATGCCATGGCTATCAAAGTAGTCTTACAGAGAGAATTAAGGCCACATATTAATTAGAGTTTCTACTACCCTTACTTGCCTCTTTAAACACTAGCCACCGAAGCCCGCAGCATGCAACCCTCTGTCTTCAAAACAAGCTAAACTTGAAACAAATTTTTTAACTGTAATGTAGGTGGATAATTTGAAATTTCCTTTCTACATGGAGTGCTGATTAACTGTAATAAAATTTCTATGCAACTTTAATATTCTTAAACTGGAAAAAAGTTAAACAGAAAAAAAGAAAAAGGAAAAAAAATCAAACTCAGTATTACAATTAAACAAAACTTTTGTTAACACAGTCTTCCTATCAGCCCACCTCTGTGAATGTGGTGATTTCTTTATGAAAAAGTATTAAATTTTCTTATTTAATTCTTACAACAAATACCGTTTGAAATATGTGGTATCAGCTAAGATCTGATGATTGTTTTATACAGAAATTAAATATTTATTACCGAATTTTACCTGATACAGGAAAATCAATTTCTGTTTTTATGCTTTGGGGCAAGGTTTATACTGAGCTCCTAGCAACTTAACTACATATTCATTTATATGACTGCTTTCATAATAACAGGCTGAAAATCTGATTAAAATACAAGTAGTAGGGATGCAAATAACCAATATGAAAGAAAATCTAATGGCACTCAGCAAGGCTCTCTAAAACTCATGAGTAATAAGAAACAGTAAAAGTGGTTATAAATTCATTATCACTAAATTCTGGAATGTATTTTACTCCAATCGACTTTACTCACATATTGAGGAGAATGAGAAACCATCATTTAATTAGAGTGAGAATGTTCAATTTAACAGATAAAGTGTCTGGAGCATTAAAATGCTTCTCAAGGAGTCCAAACAGACCTCGGCCCCCCATTTGTGGTTTCCAACTTCTTCCAAAAATATGAGTTCTTTTACCAAGGAGAAAACTTTTTTTTTGACACACATTTGATTTTTTTAATATGAAAATTAGAAAGTGTCAGCGTAAGTCTCTTTTTTTAAGCATATCACTACAATTAAGCTTCTTCTGGAACCCTAATGTGTAATTTACCTTCTGTGTACACGTTTCACTATTTTTCTAATATCCTGAGTGACGCAAATGGACAAAAAACTTATCTTCTTTTTTTATTCTTTCTGTAAGCAAAAAGGATTAAATTTAATGATGATTTTCACTTATTGTTCAAAAGACTCTCACTTCTCATAATCATTGCCCTAGAGAGCAATAAAACTTATGGCTTATGATAAAGTCTGACACTGATTTTTGATCCAAAATTTAATTTATCAAGGACAACTTGAAAGTCAAATTAATCACTCTCGACATTAAAATGAGAGTAATCTTCTGTTTGCAAAGACAACCAGGCAATTTGCAAGTTCATGTCCCTATACACTGGCAACCATATCCTTCAAAAATGGTTAGAAATATATGGAAAATGACTAGCACTTAGTGACATCAATAAACAATTTTTCTCTCAATAAGTGAGACTGAAGTTTAGGTGCCTCCCCACCCATTAGTTTCTCTAGCAATATAACATAAGAAGGCATCTATTAATAAATTCAAGGGGGGGTAAAAAACCATTAATATGAATTTAGGTAAAATGCATTTTAACTAATAAAAGATCTGGCCTTTTATCAATTTTCTCCTTCTGTCCAAGCCAAAGTACTAAAATGTGCTTTAAATATAATTAATAACAAAGAAATGAAAAAAAGACAAAATCAATCTTTCACATTATGTAAGTTTCAGCAACCACTTAAAAACTAAGATCTCTGTGAGATTACTAGAAGATAATATCAAGGAAATGTCTTTTCCCTTTTTTATGTAGTAGAAAAAGTAGTTAATAGTATTGTATGCCAATCTGTTCTAGTATTTTATTTGTTAACTCTTCTAACATTGTAATAATCATGTACTATTAAAATTATCCCACTTTACATATCTTAAAAAACTTAGTCACTAATGAGTTAAAAAAACTTACTCGCCCAGCTGGTGTAGCTCAGTGGATTGAGTGCAGGCTGGGAACCAGAGAGTCCCGGTTTGATTCCCAGTCGGGGCACATGCCTGGGTTGCAGGCCAGGTCCCCAGTGGGGGCCATGTGAGACGCAACCATACATTGCTCTTTCTCTCTCCCTTCTCCTCTCTCTGAAAATAAATAAATAAAATCTTAAAAAAAAAAAAATTCCTGCTTAAAAAAAAAAACTTACTCAAGGTTATAAATAGTAAGCAGAAGCCAGCTGGAATCCAAGTAGTATAAGACCTTACCTAGGCCATGTGCTTAACTGCTTCATAATATCACCCAGAACAGGGTTTACACATAGCTCACTCAATAAATATGAATGAATGGCTGCGTGCTTAGTAAGTTTTCTTCTAGCAGTTATAAAAATTAGTGGTTGAGAAGGCAGAAATTAATCCTTCTTCCCCTCCCTATTTTACTTTGCTACCTAAACAAAATTGGGTATTTCCTACAATATGCTCTGGCTTCACACATATCTTCCTATTGTTTCCAATTAGTTTAAGCACAAGATCATAAACACTTTCAAAAAAGGATGTCTTACTGTTTGTTTCAAAACCCCACTTTCTTGTGAAAGACCTAGCTCTAAGACCCAACTAATAACTAGACAGAAGGACAGAAAGGACAGTTAAAAAACAAACAAAAACATGAAGTCACTCTCTAAAGTAACATAAATAAAGGAGACCCAAATCTTACTGAGTTTAGGATCTTCTGCAAATTCAATCAAATAGTCTGTGACATTTGTCACAAAATGTATGTGACAAAACTGAAACCCATTTCAGGTAGTGTTTTTTGCAAACCTCTATTAACAGATTTTCTTTGAAAACTATATATAACTTTATCTTACTGAATTTCCAAGAAGGCCTCATGAGTTGTTATTGCTCTGACCATTTTACAAATGACAAAAAAAAGACTAAAAAATGTAAACAAATTTGCCTGAGATTACACAGCTAGCAAGTCTTGCCATTTCAAATTGGTGGTATATGAGTGACCCCCCCCAAAAAAAAACCCCAGAGGGAAAGGGACAAGGACACAAGAATCAAAGCCTACAGCTCCAAGGCTATCCACAACAGAAGACACCAGGAGTAGATTTGAGAAATGGAGTTCAGTGCATTGGTACAGCTTAATATAATAGAAACAGCCAAGATTATCCAACTGAGAGGGGGAGATCAAAGACAGGATTAAAACCTAACTTCATTTTCCTCTAAAGCAGAGGTTCTCCTTGGGTGGTCTGCACAATCTTTACAGGAGGGTGCTAAAGTCGAAACTATTTTTATAATAATACTAAGGAATTATTTGCCGTTTTTACTTTTCTCTCACAAGTGTACTGTGGACTTTTTCAGACACTGCTTCGCACAGATTATTGCAATAGTCTGAAATGTAAAAGTAGATCTGAGAATCTATTAAGCTGTCTTCTATTAAGCTAGACATCAGATTTACAAATACGTAAAACAATGCTACTCTTTAAACCATATTTAAAAAAAAACCTGTAGTTAATTTTCATTTTAAAATGGTATTTATGTTAATCTGTAATATTTCTTATGTTTAAGTAAGTTAATGTTTAAAAATATAAAGAAGTCATACCAAAAAGGCTGAAAAGCCACTACTCTAAAGACATTCTAACCAATCCTCAAATGTCAAATCTGGTCTTCTTGATTTACTCACCAGGATTAAGTGAGGTAGGTAATGAAAGTTCCTGAGTTTCACCATATTATAAACTCCTTAACAACAGAAACATTTTAAAAGATCTTTGTGTCCCTCCTAACCTATCACATCACTTACACCCCCCAAAAATTTACTGTATCAAGCCAAATTATTTGTCATTGTATACTTCTAAATTAACACTATGCCTTATCCCTACATTACATAGAACATTCTATAATACCACACTGCCTCAAAATGAACTGAACAGGAATATCAACCTACAAAACTGAAAAGATCACACTTCACCACATGGTGACACATGATGACTCCACTGATGTAAAGATATTCTGTGAAGATCAGCTTAATCATCCACTCTTTTAACTACTTCCTATTTCCAACAATAAGAAATTTAAAAAGTATTTTAGGAACCTCATTTTAATAGAAAGAATTAAATAAAACTATACCTTTAGCTATTTAAAAAGTCACATTCTTATAGCTACTGTAAGAATGAAATCAATTCCCTTCAAAAATAATTTAATCCTATATCACATGACACATTTTTCAATTACTTGCACATAAAGGATTATGCATTGCCTTTCGTATGTTTTCAAAATACAAATCTCACCAAATCTCCTACTTTCTAAATATGCGGGCAGGTTTCACTGAGAATGTTCTTAGCATACTTGGCACAAAGTGAATATAAATTTGCTCCTCATGTTTAAAGAAAGAGTGTAGGCAACCTTCTAGCCTTTCACTCCAATAGACATCTGGACTGGACAACTGAGTATGTTATTTTGTCATTCTGTAATTTATGACATAATAATAGTTTATCACATTAAAAAAACTAACACTTTGTCAAAGCTTTCATAAGACAAATTTTACTGGATAGCAGCCAACTCCCCTTGGCAACATTGGACGATGACTTGGCAACATGTTAAAAATACCAGCACTCACCAACCTTCTGGTGAAGTTTTTATTTGCGGAAGGGAAAGGCTGTTTGAGGGGAAAAAGTCATGTTTAAAAATGGTCAGTTTTGAAGATACTGGAAATACCCCCCACAAAAAGGGTCTTCCTGGAGCTGAATCATTTACCAGTTGACCTCAAAATTTAGAAACTATAATCACCTTCAGAAAAAGCTTATTGTGATTTTGAAAGAGAAAAAACTAATCCTCTACCACATTATTTGCTAAATGGAAAATAGTAACTGCTCACATACCAATCCAAGAGGGAGGGGGGCTTAACAATGAGCCGAATAACAAGTCCGTTTAATTTACTTTTATTAATATAAGATCTACAGTGGAAGCCAAGGTATAAGAATTTAATCAAAAGATTAAGAAGAGTCCTGGCTGGTGTAGCTCAGTGGACTGAGCACAGGCCTGCAATCCAGAGGATTCCCAGTTCAATCCCCAGTCAGGGCACATGCCTGGGTTGCAGGGCAGGTTCCCAGCAGGGGGCACGTGAGAGGCAACCACACATTAATGTTTCTCTCCTTCTCTCTCCTTCCCTTCCCCTCTCTCTAAAAATAAATATACTCTTTAAAAAAAGAATTTAAAAAATTTAAAAAAAAAGATTAAGAAGAAAATTTGTACCTGAATAAACTCCACAGCAATTTTCACTTTTATTTCTAGGATTTTCTATTCTACTAATTTTACTTATTTAGGAACCCCTGACATACTAGAAATAGGAAATTTAAGGTATTAGATTAACACAAAATGAAGAAAAAAGTGCATCTGCATTACAAATGAGGTTTTTTTTTTTAAGTTCAAAGGAAGGTTTCCTATGAGGATGGAAAAATATTTTAAATGAGTATCTTAATAACCAGAATTCTGACAAACAAGAAACTGTTCTGTGACCTGAATGTCTCCCTTAAGTGAAATTAAATGGATTCTAGTTAATCAAAGAGTATATAGCCCTAGATCCTCTTTTTGCTTCATTATTACTTACTACTTATTCAGTCTTTATCCTCAGAAACTGAAAGGTAACATATTCCTGTATTTAACACCTAGGGTAAAATGTTAATTACATACAACTTGAGAACTAGTTGATAAAGGATTTACAGCATACAAAAGTCCATTTGGTGTAGCAGAAACTGAGAGACAGCCCTGGCAGTTGTGGCTCAGTTGGCTGGGCATCAGTCTGCAAATGAAAAGGTCTGGGATCTGACCCCCCAGTCAGGGCACACGCCTGTGTTGCATGTTTGGCCAGTAGTCAGGGCATGTGCAAGAGGCAACCAGTCAATGTTTCTCTCCCTGTCTTTCTCCCTCCTTTCTCTCCTCCCTGGAATAAAAAATTTCTAAAAATAAAAAAATTTTAAAAAGTAGTTGAGAGTCAGCCTAACAGGTTCAAATCCTGATTCTTCCATATAGGCACTGGGGAGAATGAGAGAGCCAATCTTAGTTTTCTCTTTGAAGGAGGCACATAATAATACCTCAGAAGAATGTGACATCTAGATTAGAATGCATGTATTGTGCCTAGCACACAGGACACATTCGATAAATGTTACTTCTTCCACCGTACAGTTCCAAATTATGAACAGCAATATATGTGCTGTATATAAAATTGCAGGCTACATGCCACTGGCGTTCTTTCCTCAATTACAATAAAAATGAGATTAAATTACTTTTATGGGGTGAGGTGGCTTACCAGTTACATTTCTAAGAAAATATACTTAATTTCAAATACCTACCCTATGAACAGTATTTCCTATTAGGCAATTCTTATGTGAAGAATTCACAACAGACTATGTTTTGTACAGATATAGAAGAAGTGTTGAATGAAAACTCATCATTAAAGCCAACAGGCCTGTCTCCACTGACACATGGAAGGTCTTGGCGTTCTCACCCCACCACTACTTCTCAGTCACATCTCCAGAGATCACATGTCCTGGTTTTCCTCCCACCTCTCTGGCTACTCCTCTGCTGACTTATTCATACACACAAACACGGACGAAACGGGGAAAGGAAGGGCAGGTTGGGGGAGAGAGACAAAAAAGGAGACAGAAACAGAGACACGGTATAACTGTCAAGTACTAGATATAACTCTTAAGGCTCAAGTATTTTTCTTCTCACTCTATGCTTCCTCATCTAGGTGCATGGTTTCACTCTACACCGTAACTCCCAAATTTCTAGCTCTGATCCTTTTCTGCCTTGTTTCAAGCTGCAGACTCATATATCCAACTGCCTATTTGGGTATCTCAGACTCCTCAATTGCGAAAGCTAAGCCTCATTCCTCAGGGAGGAAAAAAGTCAATGTCAAATCCCTCAAAACAAGAGAATGTGCTTTGTACATGGGCCTAAGAATTAGACTTTTTATAAATACCTTTTCAAGTTCACTAAGGTACTGAATGGCCACGGAGAACTGACACCATCTGCACCCAGAGTTTACATCTATATTGACATCACTATTCAGCTGTCTTCAACAACATGACTTTACTATTCCAGGAAACCCTTGCCCAGGCAGATAAGAGTTGCAAATAACTTCATTGTTCATTTCAGGAACTTCCCCAAAACTCCATATAAACCAACATCAGACTGTTCAACTTTTCAATAAATAGCAGCAAATGACTGTTCACTCTCCAAGACTTTAAAAAAATCTCACCTCAAAACCCTTGCTTTGCAATGTCTATCAACCCTAAACTATTGATACTATATCATGATCATTACTAATTCTAATCAAGCTCCTGAATTGAAATACCTGCCTTAAAGTCTCCAAATCCTGAATAAATGTCTCAAATTTGCTCTCCCTTCCTATTTTGCTATTCTTTTCACCCACACCCACCCCCTGCACACACACTCTCATCACCTCTGTAAAGGTGGTGCACTCCTATACCACCCCAAGCAATAAACTCTTCAGGTTATTTCTGGTGGTACTTCCAGGAGCCAACATCCCACACCACACACCAAGTTTCCCAAATGTTGGTTAAACTTTAATTCAGCATTACCAGTTTCATCGCACGTAATGAGGAAAATATTAATTTTATCAAGGTTATAAGAAATCTTCTCCCTACATTAGGCGGCATCTAATACTATTGGTTCCAGTTTCTTAAGGAGTAGTGGTATCAGAGAGGCCATGAAACCAGTGAGGAACTCTAAGGAAGGTGGGAGGTAAATTTTAGACAGGTTTACCAATCTAAGCAGGAATCTTAGGAGAAACAGGATGGGGGAAAAATTGAATAATATGAATAATCCACAACATCATAATTCATCAACATGAACAGGATGGAGAAAAAATTGAAGTAATGAATGAATAATTACAACATAATAATAATAATCCACAACATAATAATTTAGAAAAATACTCCTAAACATATTATAAATTAACAATGAAAAAAACTTATAGCTTTCATTACTATAAAATTACTTTTAAACCATGATTTGAAAATAAGACAATAAAATGCTGAATATGTTTTCGAGAAGGTTGAGACTTCTAATCCACCAATATACAAGCATTTATTTTCCTATAATCCATTTAAAGCACCTATAAAGCCACAGGCATGCTTACAGGAGAGTAATTGAAAGAAAAGGTTAAGCATCCAAAATGCCTCAATTAGAGGGAGGAAAGTTTCAAATTTTAAGATCTAAAACTAAAAAAGAAAACCATAAGAAAATATAAATGAATTCCATATAATCTTAGCATAGTGAAGACTCTTCTAACTATATCTCAAAATCCAGAAACATAAAAGAAAAAATTATACCATATAAAAAAGGAAAATTTTTACATTAAAATATCATAAAGAATCTAAACATGTAACATCATAAATAAAGAGCTAGTATTCCTATAGAAAACTGGAACCAAGAAGAAAATGACCAGCGACTTAATAGAAAAATAAACTAAGAACATGAGAGTTCACAGAAGGGGAGAGGGTAGTTAAATGCCCATTAAACCATATAAAAAATACTCAAGGTCATTCATAACGAGAAAAATACAATAGTCTATGAGTTACATCAGCTCTCATCTATCAAACTGGCAAAATTCCAGAAGTCTGACAACACATTCAGCTGGTGAGGCTATGGGAAAACAAGCTTCTCGTACATTCAGGTAGTAGTACCAAAGTGACAATTTTGACTGTATCTAATAGAATTACAGAAGCATCTACCTTTCCTAAATAAATGTCTGGTTTTTTTCATAGTTTTAAACTTACAGAAAAATTACAAAGAACCTTAGTTTCTATTAAGATCTTATAATAGTATGAAATATTTGTCATAAATATCGCGTACTAAACGAAACGTTTTTCTGTTCTAGAATCCCATGCAGTATGCCACACTGTAGTACAATCACTGTGTCTTCTCAGGCTGATCTTACCTGTGCCAGTTTCTCAGACTTCCCTGGTTTTAGAAGACCTTGACAGTTTTGAGGTGCTTTTCATGATTTTGTAGAATATCCCTACATTGGGATTTGTCTTGTTTTCCTCATGATTAGACTGTGATTTTGGTTTTTTGGGAGGAAGACTATAGAGGTGAAGTGCCAATCTTGTCAATTCATACTGTCAACCCTGACTTACGACTGTTTTTAACTCTTATTAGACTGGCAGGCTGCTATCACAAAGTACCTTAGACTGGACGGCTTGTGAACAACAGAGATTTCTCACAGTTCCAGAGGCTGGAAGTCTAAGATTAAGAACCCTAGAGATTCTGGGGTCTCTTATAAGAAAACTAATCCCATTCACGAGGATACCACCCTCACGATATAAGCACCTCCCCAAGGCCCCACCTCCAATTATCATCACATTGGAGATCAGCTTTCAACATAGGAATGTACACAAACATTCAGTCTATACCATTAATATTACATATTTACAGTTATAGTATCTAAAGTATACTTACAGTATCTATTTTATTATATAAAAAGTATATAAAATATATAATATCTGTAGTATGAAACCTTGGTCACATGGCTGACACTGCATTTGTCAAGTGCTGCTTATGTCAAGTTACCCTTTTTGCCATTTTTACACTCCTTAACTGGGGAGTTCTATCATACTTCCTTGAGGACTGAGTATCTACACAAATTATTTGGCATTATTCTGCAGAGGAGAGTTGACATTATTCTTATTCATTCATCCCACACCACACATTCATTTATATCAGTATGGATTCACGGATATTTTTTTGTATTTGAATCACAATGTTATTTTGTTGCTTAAATTATTCTACTACGAGGCATTGGGAGCTCTTTCAGTTGGCCCCTGTTTTCCTTTTCAACCCTCATTGTTTTTGAGTATTTCCTTACTTTCCAGCATTATAAGGTGCTCCAGGTTCACCTTGTACATTTATTTTCTCTCCCAGTCCTAGAATCAGCCATTTCTTCAAGGAGCCCTGGTTTCTTTAGGGAGAATGGTATTAGCAACTAAGAAACGGGCACTATGTGTGTTCACTGCTACGTGGGAAGTCATTTCTTCTACGCCCTCTTGGCTGACACAGCAAGGAAATGCATGTGTGTATAGAAGCATTTATGATCTGGCTTAGAGAGCCTTGTTCTTAGAACCTCATTTCTTTATGCAAGTACAAAATGTTATATGTATGTTATTCATCTGACTTTAAAATAGCAAAAGATAGGAAACAACTCAAGAGTCCACACGAGACTGAGTGACTAAACAATCTTAAATCCATGGAAGTACTATTCAGCTATGAAAGATAAAGATTTTTTATCTACAATAGATATAGAGAAATCTCCAAAATAAAATATACATTTGTTTATACTTGCAAAGAGAAACACTGGACAAATACACAGAAGAAACATTTACCTATAAAAGGTATGGGAGGAAAAACAGGAAACAAAGACTTCTCTGTGTCTCTCTCTATACTTTTGAGTTTTTAATCATATTACATATTTAAAAAATTAAGTTTAATTTTTTTTAAAGATTTTATTTATTTTTAGACAGAAGGAGGTAGAAAGAGATGGGGAGAAACATCAATGTGTGGTTGCATCTCACGTGGCCCCCACTGGGGACCTGGCCTGCAATCCAGGCATGTGCCCTGACTGGGAATCGAACCGGCAACCCTTTGGTTTGCAGCCCGCGCTCAATCCACTGAGCTACACCAGCCAGGGCTAAATTAAGTTTAATTTTTAAAAAGCCTACAAATGCGGAAAGAGTAGAAGGTTCAAATTATGAAAGGAAAAAGGCAGATAATTTCTGAAGAGTAAATACTATGACACAAAGTAGCTGTAGCTTAGGGGTAATCATTTACCAAAAGTTCTTTGTAACCTTTAGTAAAATGGAAATACTTTTAAGTCAAACTTAGTTGACTTCACTACAATGCACTATAGCTGCTAAAATTAGCCTATTCTCAGAACCTATAATAGCTGAATTACTATTAAATGGAGTGTTGTATAATCGATCACATGTATTACAGAGGTAAAGAACTACAAAATCATTTGTGGAAGCACAATTAATATTTGTATTCCTAATTGGTATGATGACAGTTAAATTAAAAGATCTATTATTTCTATATGCTATAAATTTACCAGTTTTCTCTTTATTTTCCCAACAAAATGGTAAAGCCAATTTTTAACACGTGGAACCATTTCTTCATTGGAAGACAAAAATGACAGAGGGCTTGCAAATTAACTGTGTATTTCCAAGTGCTCCTAAGAGACAGAAAAATAGTTTGTGTATCTCTGAGGTGAATGAAGTCAGAAAGAAAAACACAAGTAGCTCTTTTTAGCACTCCCAATGTAGGAAAACAATCCTTTGAGGCCACTTCTGAAACATCAACATATCACAAAAGGTTGCCCATTCATCATTTAAAAGTAGCTAATCTGTAGGTGTTCATAAAACTTTTCCAATGGCTTCATTGTAGAAAAGATGATATTCTGCCTTAAAAATGTTCAAAAGCTCAATTCTGTAGATGAATAAAATCCAAAGTCCTTACTAGCATATCTTCCTTATTGATTTGAGCTCCTACCACTACCTCCACAAGCAACCTTTATTTCTCTATTCCTACTACGTGAAAATAGTTAATAGGCTGGCGGAGAATAGAAATTATTTTAAAAGAATGTAACATTGTTTTTCATACCTGCTTTTTACATACTTCTCTTTGATTACAGGAAGTGCTTCCCTTCTTCTCTCTCTTCTATTTGTAAAGCTAATTATCTTTTAGCATCACCTCCTTTGAGAAAACTACCCAGCTAAATGTCACTCCTTCCTTCTCTTTAGGACAACTATTATGTTCATCCTTGATGACAGAATGCATAAATACATGAGTAAAATTTATCGTAAGTTACCTAATTTTTACTGAAATGCTATTTACACTGTACAACCTGAACAATGAGTAAACGTAAATCTATCCTGATTCCTGATGCAATTCTCAAAAATGTGCTGACACAGCTGGGGTTGACGTTTTATAGTAAAGAGATCAGTTCTGAATAAAAAAAATGGAGACACCTATTCTTACTTTTTTTCTTTCTGCCATATATAAAAGAATAAGAACACATACATAATATTAAAATTATTGGAAGAAAAAATGAGTGTCTTGCCATACCAGATATATTTAGTTAGATATAGTGGTACCTCGGCACTCATCATTCGTTTGGGAGCTCATGACCAGTGCCGAAACACACAAGTGCCAAAATCAAAGAGTGTGGAGCAAGCGTTTTCTCTTGTGGGGAGGCGTAGTGACTCATAAAAGTTATAGCAAGTACTATGGCTCCAGAACAAGCGCCAAGGGCTGAAACATTTTTTTCTTGTCAAAATGTGACAAGTACAGAGTTTGACTAGTTCTGAAGTTGACAAGTACTAGAGGTATGGCTGTATTAAAATACTATAAAGCAGTGATAGTTATTATAAAATAAACTAGAGCTAGTATGAGTAGAGAGATTATAACAAATTATCTCCGATTAAAAAAGTATTTTGATTTGAAACAAACAAAAAAAAAATCACAAAACAATAAGCTGTTAGGATTCAGAGAGTTAACAATCTCGTCCTCAGCAATGTGAGGGAAAAATACAAGAAAAAAAAACCCCAACATTCCAGCAAAGAACTTCAAATGCAAGCAATGACATCTTTCTGCAAATAAACTATCAAAAGCAAAGGTCTTAATTGTTAGTGTCACTAAAAACAGATGTGGCACCTTACTAACGGCACTAGTACGACAGGCATTACCAGAAAAGGTTCATAGGCTTTGAGTTGGGAGTTCCATTTCTGTGTGCCTACGTACCCTAAGGAACGTAAAATGGGGGTAGGAAAGTGGTGTGTCATGCTCGAGTTTGTCCCAGCACAATTTAAAATCATGAAAAGCAAAAAGTAATAATTTAATAAATGTCAAGCACTATAAAATGGTTAAACTTTTGATGGATTGATGTACCCACTGAAAATGATAACCCTAAGAATTATTTGGTACTGTACAAGTAAAAACCTATGTTACATTATAAAAAGGATTTTCCTTTGTTCTCATAAACTTATTTCTTTATTAACATTTATTGTACTGAACAGTATTTGTTTCTATGACTGCCTCTCCCACTGTATTGTGAGCTTCAAAAGGGTGGAGAATGTGTTCTGTCAACTCTTTATCAGTGCTTAGCACATTGTTTGGGGGTTTTTTCTTTGTACACGGTAATTCTTAAAAATAAAAATATAACCAAGTTTTCACCTTCAAGACTTGTTCAAGACCCTTCATAACTTGACCTTCAGCTTTATTCGTTAAATTCCTAAAAAAATATATCTGATACTAAATCAGAAAGATTTAAAAACCTAAATATTCTATAACCACCGAATAAACTTAACTGGCAGTCAAACATCTTCCCACTGTAAATGGCAGGGTCAGGTGATTCCATTGATAAATTCCATAAAACTCCAAAAGACCGAGAATTTCAATCCCAATTTCTTGCAGAGAATAGGACACGGAACATGGCTCGATTGATTTTACTAGGTTAGCATAACCTGTGATATCAAAATCATATGTGACTACTATAAAAAATAAAGGATAATCTCATCCATGAACTCAAAATATAAGCAAATTGAAAACAGCAATATATAAAAAGAATTATGGTAGATATAAACTCATTGTTTGCAGACGATATGATTGTTTATATAGAAAATATAAAAGTATTTTAGTTTTAGCATTTTCTTCAAAAGGTCTTCCCATATTTTATTAAATTATATTCTTAGAGATTTTCTATGTATTAATGTAGTAAAGGATCTTAAACAAGAATATTAAGTTCTATATATGAAAACAAGGTAAAGAGAATATTGAAGGTGACAACCATTGCCAGGGAATCTAGATTATGGTCATTTTCTACATTTTATATATTCTTATATTTTAGAACTAATCTTCAAAAACATAATTGACACCATGGAGTAGAAAACAGTAAGACACTGGGGAAAAAAAAGAACTACAAATCTGTTAAAAGTAACCAAACAAGGCCATTAGACTCAGGTGGCTCTAATGCCTTGGTAGCCTACGTAAGCAAACCAAAACCTAAGCCAATACATTTGAATCTGAGAAAATGAAATAAAAAAAAAACGGCTGCAGCCCTAGCTGGTGTGGCTCAGTAGATTGAGTGCGGGCCTGCAAACCAAAGGGTCACCAGTTCAATTCCCAGTCTAGGGCATGTGCCTGTGTTGCAGGCCAGGTCCCCAATAGGGGGCACACAAGTGCGACCACACACTGATATTTCTCACCCTCTCTTTATCCTCCCCTTCCCCTCTGTCTAAAAATATACAAATAAAATCTTAAAAAAAAACCAATCACAATAGCCAGTTAGGTTTCCCTAAAAAAGGCAACTGCTTAAGTGATAGCCAGTCATATAATTTCCCTGTTTTGCTTCCACACCTTCTATATAAAAACCTCTTCCCATCTCCTACTGATGCACTACCCCTAACAACTGCTGGCTTGGTGCTTCCCCATTCAACGTTCATACATAAACTTAAGAAAACCCCACAAAACATAACAAAACTAGACAATTTGAAGTAGAAAAAGGAGGGAAAAAATAAGATGGAATGATGAAAAGTTCTAATCAATTTAAGTTTAAATTTAATTTACATGTGACTGGTACCTCTCCCTGACACTACTAAACCCTGAAAGTGTTTCTAAAATCCAAGAATTGCCTGGAACATTTTAAAAACCCAAACTCGAGAGATTCCAATTCAGTTGTACTGGGACAGAGCTTGAGATTTATGTGTGCACGTGAGTGCATACATGCACACATGTAGCTTTTGTTTTTAAATCAACAAGAGTGCTTCCAAAGTTCAGGTTAAGGCCACTGACCTAGAAAAACATAATAAACAAAAATGTAAGATAAACAGTAACCGTCCATGCAGACTTTATGACAAAAGGATAAAATGCAAAACCAGTTTCTTCTTCTCATAGGTGTTATATGACCTGTTATTCTACTCTGACTTCAGAAAACCTGAGTTACAAACAAAGTCATTAAACAAAGAAAGCAAATACTATCTAGACTGTTAAGATGTCAAAAAAATGGTATGGTAATAGGCGTGAAAAGGGGGAACAGACAGGGCAAACGGTTACAAGAAAAATTTGGTTGGCCCTAAGAAAAAGTGTATCAATGTGCTCATTAGGAAGATTATGTCAGCTTTATTTCTAATTGGTCATCAGGTAAGAAACAATGAACATCCTACATTATTTAGTCTACTAGTCTATACTATCCTTCTCCCCCTCAATATACCCCAAGGATGAAACATACACCTATTCAGTAACACTAATACATTGATTCTCAAATTCCTTGAGAGTAGGGAGGCAGATTAGAAAACCTAGGAAGTATGTAGTTTTAAAAGCCAGCGAATTTTGATATTTTGATTTAACTGTCCTTGTGAATCATTTATTTAAAGTCAACCTAAAAGAATGGATCAGCTAGGCATTCTAGTACTATCATCAACAGTTCTTCCCCTTATATTAAAGAGTAATAAAAATAATTGCTAACTGTAAGGACTCACTGGGTGCCAGGTACTTAGCAAAGTGCTTTACGCATTATCATTTAATTCCCACAATCTTATGAAGTAGGTTCGGGCCATTTTCCAATTTTGTAGAAGAAACTGATCCTTAAGAGTTTAAGTAACTAGCTCAAGTTCACATGGTTATCACTTATTACTGAAGTAATCTTTATGGGAAAAAAATGAAAACATATAACCAATTGTAAACTTTACATAATATAAATGAAAGTTGCAGATTTTTTTCAAAAAAAGTATAACTAAAATATAGTGTTGTCAACTATTTTATAGCTTCCTGGGAAGAAAAGGGATTGAGGAAAATAGAAATGTAAATAAAACGGAAATTTGGAGAAAGTGAAGGCGCAAAAATCCATGCTCACAAACTTAGGAACAAAAATTACTGCAAAATACAATGCTCACTCCATTGTTCCTGAAGTAATAAAATGTAAGTAAATAAATCATGACCTTGAAAATTTAACTGATACAAAAATTTTTGATGTTTTAAGACCATATAAGTTGAGGAATATAAAAAAGCACCAAATCTCACAAATTTTAAAACTTCATTTTTAAATGTCGTATCTCAAAGGTTATCAAGCCAGACTATCTGATTTCTAAAATAAATCTAGTCTTGTAAGAACACACTATGACAGAGGTATAATTTAAAGCTCAATTATAAACGTCAATAAGATGCCTTTAATTTAAAAAATAGTCCAGTTTTTATTAATTAATCCCAATGAAAACAAAGCTCCCAGTTAACTGTATATATAAACTATCAGAGTTAACAGGAAAAATGAAAAACACTGCTCTCTAGCCATTTGAGTGCAATTCTATACTTCAGTAAATGCATTTAAAAGTCTGGTACTACACAGCCTGAACAGCTAGATTTCATTAACAATAAAATTTTATCAGTTAAACCAAATTTTACTCTTGATTACTGACCAATGATTTTAGACCTTTGGGAATAGGTATTTTATTTACACATAATTTATAATTTCATATTTACAATTTATCAAAAGATAACAAGTTAGTACAGCTCACATGTAATTAAAAAGACCCAGTAATGCCAAGTTATTAACCTTCTATGTTGGCCTACAAACTGTTTCCAGATTACTCTCACACAAATACCATCTCAGAGTAGCTTCAACACTCAAAAACTTGAGTTTTTTATTTTCTACTATATCAAAATTAATTCTTGGCTCTTTCTAGGCCATGATTAATCTGACCCTAATTTACTAATTCAATGTTGTTTCGCCTAATCTCATCAGTTCATTCATGCAATTAAACAATAATTTGGGGGATATACCAAAATTAAAAAGCACAGTCTCTGTGAAGCACAAAGTCGGCAAAGATGGGCGAGACTTGTAATCAATTACAATGTAATGTGTTAAGTACTACAGTAGACAGAAACGGTATAGAAGAATCACCGTAACTCTGACAGCATGGATCAAAGAAGACTTCAGAAGTGACATTTATCCTCAGAAATGAGAATTTCTCTTCAACTGTCACAGCACTGTAATATCAACACAACTTTTCCCCATCTTTGTACCCTAGCACTGACCATAGTGCTAGTACAGAGTGTGCAAGGCACTTTATACACGGATGGATGGATGGATATCCGGGAGGAAGAGAAAGAGGAGAGAGGGATAAAAAGGACAGGCACAAATATAAATATACAGAAAGAATAATTTTTGGCCTAAAATGGGGCAAAATTGGAAGTAGTAGTTCAGATGAAGCATTCCAAAACCCTGACATATGAAAATGACAATAGGAAAAGATAAACCTAAAACATATTTAGGAAATAAAATTAACAGGTTTGGTGTGACTGCCTGGACTATCGGGAGGTAAAGCCTGTAAAAAACATAAGCTGCAAACAGGACGATGGTGGTGTATCCACTGTGATTAGGAATGAAGCAGGGGATAATAAAAGTTCAGCTCAGGTAACAGAGCACTGAGAGGAAGCATCTGGGAAGTAGTCAGAAAGGAACTCAGAAAAAGAGGTCTGGATTAGAAATAAAGATCTGGATTAGAAATAAATCATCAGCATATAGGTGGTAGGAACAAAGCACTAAGTATGGATGAGCCTGTCCAAGGAACACGTAAAACATAAGAGTTGGGTCAAGCACAGAACATTCTAGGCAACCAATATTGCTGTTATTTCACATTACAATACCACCACATTAAATTATATATTTGTAACACTTACAATGACTAAACACAATACTGCGAACACAACAAATGCTTTAACAGTACTTACTGATTACACTGAGAAGTTAATTAGAAAATCAAATTAATTAAAATAAAGCCATAAATAAAGGCTCATGTTTTAAAAATAATTCAGCAAAACACGCTAGAGAGGCTAAAGTCTGCTTAAGGAATCCAAAACTTACTTTAAAAAAAAATCAATGAAAAGCTCTCTGCCCACCAGAAATAGCAGCACAAATCAGTTAAAATATTAAAATCTGGACTTCATACTACTTTTTTAAAAAGTCTGTTTTTAGCCCTGGCTGGTATAGCTCAGTGGATTGAGCGCGGGCTGGGAACCAAAGGGTCCGGGTTCGATTCCCAGTCAGGGCACATGCCTGGGTTGTGGGCCAGGTCCCCAGTGAGGGCCATGTGAGGAGCAACCATACATTGCTGTTTCTTCCTCTCTTTCTCCCTCCCTTCTCCTCTCTCTAAAAATAAATAAAATCTTAAAAAAAAAAAATTTTTTTTTAAAGTCTGTTTTTAAAATAACACTTAAAAATACATAATAACTGGCCTGGCTGGTGTAGCTCAGTGGATTGAGCGTGAGCTGGGAACCAGAGGATCCCGGTTCGATTCCCAGTCAGGGCACATGCCTGGGTTGCAGGCCGGGTCCCCGTGAGGGCCATGTGAGGAGCAACCATACATTGCTGTTTCTCTCCCTCTCTGTCTCCCTCCCTTTCCCTCTCTCTAAAAATAAATAAATAAAATCTTAAAAAAAAAAATACATAATGACTAATTTAAAGGATAATGCCTCTAAATTTGGAGTGTTAAGAATCCCCCATGTACGCCCTGACTAGTATGCCTCAGTGGGTTGGGCATTCACCCATCCCTCAAACCAAAGGTGGCTGGTTCGATACCCTGTCAAGGGCACATGCCTGGGGTTGCAGGCCAGGCCTCCAGCTGAGGGTGTGGGAGAGGCAACTGATGGATGTTTCTCTGACACATCGACTTTTCTTTCCCTCTCTTTCTCCCTCCCTTCCCCCTCTCTAAAAACAAATAAAATCTTAAAACAAAAAAAATTCCCATGTTGTTACTGAGTAATTTTTCACAAATATTATCAACTTTTACCAAACTTTGTTTATATTATTTAACATTAACACATACCAATAACAACTATTAACCACCAATTGTAAGAATAGCAGTATTACATATATTATTTGAAAATAACAAATGATATTACAAAATGAGTTAGCAACTAATCTAAAATATTGTAAAAGATAAATTGTTCTGCCCTGGCTGGTGTAGCTCAGTGGACTGAGCACAGGCATGTGAACCAAAGGGTTACTGGTTCAATTCCCAGTCAGGAAACGTGCCTGGGTTGCAGACCAGGTCCCCAGCTGGGGGCACAAGAGAGGCAACCACACACTGATGTTTCCCTCTCTTTCTCCTTCTCTTACTCTCTCTCTAAAAATAACTAACTAAAATCTTAAAAAAAGAATTGTTCTTCAGTCCTTTTACCATTCTTTACAAATATTCATATAAAATTTAGAGTATTCTTGAAAGTGTACTAACAAATACATAAAAGGATATAAGAATGTGTTATTAAAAGGCTGACAAATCTTTCTAATTAACTTTTATGTCAACAAGAAAGAAAACAAATCTTTCACTGTTTTCACTTTAATGACTACTATCAGGTCAGGTCAATATTTTTCTGTTCTTTAAATGTGAACAAGAAATAATGCATATATCAACAATACAAATTTGCAATTCTTATATCATAATGGTTGTTTTTCAATATAAAAATTTACACCTGAAAATGTATAATCTGGTTTGATATCTCCATTTTTCAGTGGCCTCTAGCCATGTATCAAAAAAACCATAAGATCAAAATTTACAATTCACTTAATTAAAATACATAAGCAAGACCAAAACCAACAGGCAATTACTTGTGTATAGACAGACAAAAAATTTACCTACTTTAAATCAAAGTTTTCACCCAATACTAAAGTAGCCTATACAGCACGCATCTGGACTGTCTTCCTTTTTATGGCATATGCTCAAATAATATAAACTAATTTTAACATATGAACAATCAAAGTAAGTAAACAAATAAAAAATGAAAATAAACATACTTGTTATCACAAGGTCAGGTATAATTTTTCTTTTGCTTTTCAGCACCCATATTCATTTTATGCCCAAGAATCCTAATTGATAAATCATGATTAAAAATAAATCTACAAATACTTTAAATATCTTTTCAGCATCTTGATTTTAATTCAGTGAGGCATAAATATGTCTTCCCTAATATGTCTTGTATAATTCTATTTTTATGATGTAAAACTAATTCAACGGGATTCAAATCTAATTTTGATGAACTTTTAAATTTACCACTTTTTAGATCTCTGTACAGCACTCAAACACTGACTTTTCAACATCACACCCCCATAGAGGCAGTGTTACGTGGTTTGAAAGCCTGAAGAGAAAATCTTCGCCCTGGAGACATCACTGAACCTAAGGCCTCTGTTTCCTCATTTGAAAACCAGGTATAATCAATGGAGAATTAAGGACCCAAAGTGTAACTTGAATAGAATGTATTCTGTATCTTACTAACAAATTCAAGTATTTGGCAGTAATACAAAGAAAAAAAAACAAAGGCAAAAAATATCTATAGAATGGGCTTATTGTGAGGATTTAACAAAGTATTACTTGGCATAGTACCTAAAAAAAGGTATTAAAGAAAGTTCATTTCTTCAACAAAGCTTGTATCAAAATATATTCTTAAAAGGAGACTTTGGAGAACAAGATAATTTTCACTCATTCCAATATGCCATGAACCCATAAACCTCCTTAAATACAGTATTCAGTATCACATATTACTGCAGAATATAACATCATTTATAGTAATATCCCACCCTATTAGATTTACATGTAGATGTCTACTGATCTTCCAAATTGGCCAACAGAGAGGAAAACAGACTAGGAAAGGTAGGCTACACTCAGATACATTCAATACATTTTTTCTAGCCCTTGGCAATTCCTCTTTCCAGGTCAGGATTTTGCAGATATCAAAGCAATTACCAACTAAAAAGCCTGGGAGCAAAATGATAACAAAGAATCCACTCATGACAGTTAGAATTCTTGGCTTAGTATTACAAACATCTCACAAAATTCTGTTTTTTAAAGCCCCAACAGGTCCTCTTGCTATCAGTTCAAAGAAATTACCAACATTACAGATTGAATGCTAGTAAACTGTATCAGATTTTCTTGTTGTAGGCATTTTTGTACCTCACAAATACTACATAAAGCTCATTTTTAAATGCTACAAATCTATTTTTAACCTTCATTTAAAATGCAAAATGCCATAATCAGTTTATAAAATGCACTTAACTCTTTCCCGTGTAAAAATTTAAGCAAAAATTACATTTGAAATCCAAGGAACATAAAATTATTCTTCCTCCGCATATATGAAAGGAGGCAATTTTTAACATATACAAAATACTCGAAAGAAAATTTTATAAAATGGTTTTAAAATGTCTTTTTAAAAAATAATACAGCAATAAATTGATTAGGCAATTAGACAGCATGGAAATATAAAAGCTATATAAAAGAATGCCATGACATAATGCTGTAATTTTTATAATGGCTAAAGAGTAATAATGATTCAAAATGTAGTGCCTTATAAATATTCAGCACGATAACTAAGAAAATACCAGGGCAAAAACTGCGTTCACAGATTTTTTTTTTTTATTAATATTAAAGGACACCATCAACCTTCACTGTTGAATACCTACCTCAGTTGTCATTATAGCTTCCATTGTTCACAATAAAATATTTGCAATTTCTGGTTATTTATTCCACCAGCAAGGGAAAAGAGGTAAATATTGCTGAAAATTTTAAAAAACCACAAAAGCGTTGGCAGAATAAAATATTTTACATGCCATCTCCTTACACCATTAATTATAGGACTGAATCACTATCTGAAAACTAAAGATATCAACAAATATATATTAAAGTCTGCTCAGTAAACATAGCTATTCTGCTACAAACAATATAAGATTTAATTTCACTATTTTTTTGTAAAAACCAATCACTTAGAACAAGATTACTGATGTACAAAGCTACCATAGCCACATTAACTCAATTCTTCCAATTTTATCTCTCTACTACATTTTTTCCTACTTGTAACCAAAGTACTTTTGGCAGGCTACGCTATTCCAAATATCTAACACTGAAAGTTACTTTCTGGATCTGAATCCAAAAATGAGAATAAATCATACATTTTATAGAAGCTTCTTTTAATAATAACCAAAGTGGGAAACTAACAAGACTTTGATTCTTCATATACTTTTCCTCTAATTGTAAAAGTAATGTGAAAATTTGAAAAATACAAAAATGTATTTTTTTATTCACCCATAAATCTTTGTTAACTTTTTGGTAGATTACTTTCCAGTAAGAATTAAACTCCTTTTATCTAATCAGACGCTAATAAATATGCAGGAAAAACCATTGTATCCTCAATGAATAGACATATTATATAAAACATCAATTATTAATGACATGACCTGTTAATTTCAAAGACATCCAAAATATGTTAAGTGGTGATGGGGGGCAAGGGGTAACCTCACAATTCAGACATTGGTTACTAAAGTCCTTGCACCATTTTTATAGTGTCAACATTTTGACGGTAGCAAGCTCCAAGACTGGACCGCTGCACACAACACTATCATCCCTGTACCAAACAGGCTTCACTTTCACATGCTTTCCATTCGTATTTCAATGTCTTTATTGTCACTATAAAAATCAGTAATATATTTTCATAATAATTTTAAACATAAATTCAAAGTCTCAGCTATTTTCTTCGAAGGCCAGCATTTAAACTGTTAGCGTTTCTGGCCTATGAGGTACTTTACCAGATTAAAAATATAGCACCTTTTATATTCCAATATTCTCTCTCCTAACATAAAAACAAGAATATAGCCAGTTTTGTCTTTTGTTCCAACTGTTGTTTATGAAACACTGTTAGAAATACAGATGTTAGAATTACAAAGACTAAAATGTCTTAACAACATCCCAACATTTAGTAAGCCAACTACTTAGTCTCATAAAAGAATAAATCCAATGATATTAAGACTAGCTAATTGTTTTCCCTCAAAATTTGGTTGAACCTTATTTCTAGCTTCAAGGAAGGGTTTCCTCTACTTCAGGCATCAAAGGTCTTAAGATTCCATTCATTTTCTTCTGCCCAATGGTTAACAAAGTAAGTCTAAAAGACAGTAATTCGGATTTGTTTCTCCGACCTTCTTACACACGCACCTCTTGAAAGAAATCCTTCCAGAAAGGATCGGCAAAGTTTGAGGAAAGAACTGTCCAAGTCAAGCATTTCCTGATAGTGACAGAAAGTCTAGCTGCTAGGAATACACTTCACTGACCCTGGAAATAGCACCAACTCCAAAAAAATTGGCCACTTTTGTATCTAGGAAATTGCTAATTAAAGAGATGCTAAGCCATGACCCATGACACGTCTTTGGTGAACATACTAATATACAGGACAAGCGCCACCGATCTCAGCTTAAATGCGTTTGCCATTTTTGCAGAAGAAAAGCCAATTGTTAATGGCTATGTGACACTTCAAGATCCCAGAGAGGAAAGGGTGGGAGGAAGAGAGAAGAGTTCAAGGCAGTTCAGGGTCAGAACTAGCTCAGGCATCCTGTCATTAGCAAACGTTCCTCGGGCTGAAGGCAAAATACCGCTTACCCGAAAAGGAGTGGGTGAAAAGTAGGGAGGGAATGGAGGGGGGGGGACCCACAGGAGAGCCAGTGTGGCCGCGAGGGGGTGAGGGGACGGAGGCAATCTGGAGCTCTCCAGCTAATTTGGAGAGCGAGAGCATCGGGCACAAAAACGCTGAGAAAAGCGACTGCGATGGCCACGATACTTGGCAGCACCCCCATTTCCCTCCCCCCATTGGATCCTCGGGTTCCCCACATTTCCTCCACCTCTGCTCTGGACCAACACTCAGGGGACTGACCCGCCAGCGGGAGGTGGCCCAGAGCTTTGTCTCGCCCCGCGCCCCGCGCCAGGGCCGCTCCGCCCCCGCCTCCCGGGCGCGCCCCACCCGCGCACACCCCCCGGCGTTTCCAAGGAGCTGGGAGCAGCGCCGCCGCCGCCGCCGCCTGGCCCACCTCCCGCGGACCCGCGTCCCTCCTCTCCCTCCGAGAGGTGCCGCCCGCGCCTGCAGCTCCACCCCCGCCCCGGGGATCTTTGTGTCTCGGGGGACTATCAACCTCTTCCCCTCCTCGGCGTCGCGGGGAAGCCGGCCTCCCCCAGAGACCGAAGCGGCGGCCAGCACCGGAGGCGGCGGCGCCTCCGGGGAAGGGGCACCACACACACCCCACCCCCGGAAATGCCTCGACCACCCGCGGGCCCCGCTGGACCCCCCAAAGGCGACAGGCACACGCGAGCCCCGGCGCCGCGCCTCCCTCTCGCAACTTCCCCGCCAGGCCTGAGCCTCCCGCGCCCCCGCCAGCCCCCGGCCCCCGCCCCCCCCCCGCACTCAGCCCGGGGTCGGCGGGGCAGCACGGAAAGCCCCGCGCCGCCGCCAACTCACCGGCAAGTGCGGCGGCCGCGTCCTGGGCGAGGCGAGGCGCCGAGGGGAGCCGCTCCGCCGACGCCCGCAGCGACCGGATGCAGGTCCGGGTCCCAGCTGCTGGCAGACCCGAGGCGTCTACGAGGCGTAGGCCTGCCCCGCCGCAGCTGCCTTCCGACTCTCGCCGAAGAGTCCGAAGCCTCGGGAGGGGCGGCGCGGGTCTCTCACGCGTTGCCAGGTCCCCAGGTCAACATGGCTCCCGGACCGCCGAACCGCGCGGGCGGGCGGCCCACTAATCCCCTCGGAGGAGCTGGGGCAGGAGCGAGGCGGGCAGGGAAGCGCCGAGCCCGGCTGAGGCGCCCCGGCCGAACGCAGGCTCCTTCTCTGGGGCGGGACGGTGAGGAGCGCGAGAGACCGCGGGCGGCCGCTTTCGCTGGCTGCGTGTGCGTCGCTTTCTCACTCGGCAGCAGCGGATTGACGCCTCCGCCAGTGTCCCGGAGGAGAGCGAGAGAGAGAGGGAAAAAAAAAAAAAAAAAGACTTTTATTGAAACGATCCAACCAGCCGCAGCAGAGAAAAGCGACCGGCCGCCGGAGCTTTCCCCACCCCCGCCTGCGCTACTCGCTGGGGGCAGTGCGACCCCTGCCGGCGGCAGCGGCGGCGGAGGGAGGCGGAGCTGGCGAGCCAGGGGCGGAGCCTGGAGGGCAGGGCAGGGCGGGGTATCCCCGGGAAACCCCCACCCAGAGGAGGGGGCCTGCAACTCCCTTGCCCACTGTCGGGAGCGGCCCGGAAGGGTGGGGTGGGGGGGGTCGGGTAGGAGGAATGGAAAGACCCCAGAGAGCTAAGAAACTTAGGCGTTGTCTGCTACTGAGGAGGAAAGTATCTGGATAATTCAGCTCCCACCCCGCCAAAACAAGAACTCTTGCTTAAATTATCCTAGTAATGATGTAATTAAGATAACCCATGCCGCAGTTCTTCACTGGTCTTCTAGAGGGTTGATGTCAAAGGACTCACACGTGAGTCTGTTGATTGCTGCAACTTTATTATGTGTGGGTACCATGAAGTAGTTATTTCTGCACGCAGCACTTATTCATTTAAACTACAGATTTCTTTATATTATATTCTTGGCAATATACTAGGTCCTCAAAGGACTGAGAGTCTAGCTGGGGTGAGAGATATTCAATAAACAATTATAATAAAAATCGAAGCTTTATGAGAAGGGAAATGAAAGGTACTGTGAGAACAGAGGAACTACTGCTGCGGTTGGTTAGGTTTTTTCTTGAAGATGGAGGGCTGTGGAGATGTTGGCCTAGTTTCTGTAAATGTTTTTACTTTCTTCTTTTCCAAAAGCTAAAAGCTACTTCAGCAATGAACAGCAGAGTGAAAGTGAAGATAAACTCAAGTAATACTGACCCACTTTTTTCCACTAATAAGGATAAAAACAAAGAAAAACAAACATAAAAGCCCAGAGGGAGATAATGAGAAGACTGAAAAGAAGAGAATGGGAACCGGATGTAGACAACCTAAACAAGAAAAAAAAAATTTTTAACCACATAAAAGTCCTGGTGAAGTGAGATATAAATATTTTTCCATTTTAATAGCAGGAAATAGACGTAAATTCTTAATGCAATTTCAAATCACATTATGTTCTAAAGAGCTAACAATTATCTTTCTGGATTCCTAGATGAAGCCTTTCTCCCTAAAAATAATGCCTGCTGATTTCTTTTTCCTATTTTGTTGGGCAAAGTTGACTGTATCTGCTGTAATATCCAACAATTATACATTTCAATCAGACTTCTCCCATGTCTCTAAAATTAGTAGGATACATAAATTGGCAACATTTATGCTCTATGCATATTTAACACTTATCATACAAGAATGCGAATGTTCACACAAGCTTTGCTTTAGAGAAAGTTTGCTCGTTCTAAAAAGCACTGTTAATGATGCTCTTTAGATATGTCTATGTCAAAGAATTTTATAAACTAGCAAGAAGACACATCCTTTTCAGAGGTCTTTTAAAATTAGACAAATTAAAGCCTGCTGTATGACAAGTATTTTTCACATGCTTTCCTTATTTAAAAAATAATTGTATGCCCTCTTTTTAGTCCCTTAGTAAATATTAAAAATTATAATAAAACTGAGGCTACAAAATGGCATCAGTAATTCCCCAAACCTACCATTAGATTGGAACTATTCCATTAGTGGTCAAGAATATTCTAATTGCCTCATCTAAAGCTGCTAAAGAGATCACTTTCCTCTTGTTGTATCTTTTATTATTATAATAAAGATTTCATAATTACAACTGTGAAGATCACTTTATTAATCTATTTATTCTTTCCATCAGTAAGTATTTACTGACTTCCTATGATGTGCCAAGCACTGTTCTAGATATTATAGTTGTGGAAGTGAATAACACAAATGAGGCATTGCCCTCATAGAACTGTTTTCTAGTGGTAGAAACAGGCAATGAAATGTAAATCACTTAGGGAATTAATACGGTAACTTATGAGATATATAATGAAGAAAATGGAACAGTAGTGAAAAAAGAAATTAAAGAGAAAACAGGTATTTTAGGTGGTGAGTTCAGAAAAGGCCTAATGATGAGCAGAAGCTAAAAGTCATGGGTTCTTCTTTATTCCATCAGAAAAGATTGCATGAAAAAAGAAATGTGGTATATACATGCAGTAGAATATTATTCAGCCATAAAAAAGGAAGAAAGCAGTGCCAGAACCTGGATAAACCTTGAGGACATTATGCTAAGTGAAACAAGCTAATCACAGAAGGATGAATACCACATGTTTCCACTTACAGGAAGTATCCCAAACAGCTAAAGAAGTAGAGAATGGAAGAGGGATCATCGGGGGCTGTAGGGTGGGAGAAATGGGGAGTTGCTGTTCAACAGGTATAAGACTTCAGTTATGCAAGATGAGTAAGTTCTAGAGATCTGCCGTACAACATGTGCCTATGGTTAACAATACTGTATGTACTGCTGGACACATAACATTTGTTAAGAGGGTAGATCTCATGTTATCTGTTCTTATCACAGTAATAAAAGGTAAAAGTCACAATCAAGATAATAGGTGAGTACATTTTTAGTTACTTTTCTAAATTTATTTAAAATTCATACACCATGCTTTTGGAATGTTAGTTGGCTTTTTTCCTAGGTTGTAATACAGATTTTTAAAAAGATTTTATTTATTTATTTTTTAGAGAGGGGAAGGAAGGGAGAAAGCGAGGGAGGGAAACATCAGTGTGTGGTTGCCTCTCGCGTGCACTCTACTGGGGATCTGGCCTGCAACCCAGGCATGTGCCCTGACCGGGAATCGAACCAGTGACCCTTTGATTTGCAGGCCAGCAGTCAACCACTGAGCCTCACTAGCCAGAATGTAATATAGATTTTTTTCACATTGTAAAATAAAGCTAAATTATAAAATTACTTAAGGCATTTCCCAAACTTTGCTTAACAGACATTCCCTAGCACTTGGTGAGGAAGAGGATTTGGAAAGAATTCCAAGATCAAATCCACATGGGAAATGTCCGATACTTTAGCTTCCTTTTGAAAATTTGCAGTGCACATTTACATATTAAAAGCTGAAATGTTCTGAGATTAAATTCTTTATAATATAAAAATATTTTTATAAGAATATAATATTTAAAAGTTTTTATAAATCCAAATTTTTACCAGTAAAACCAGTGATTCCCAAAATGTTTTAACAGACGTGAAAACATTGAGGGACACACAAATGCTGAGGGCACAGTTTGGGAAACTGCTCCCGTGGAGCACTAGGCATTTACTCTCCAGCCTCGGGAAAGGAGGACATTAAAGGGGAGAATGTGAAGGTCATTGAACTTTGGACAGAGAGAGAAGGAGGGAATGAAGCCAGAAAGTCTTTGCAGTGATTCACACTTTAAGAGTGACATAGCTTAGGAAACAAATGTGAAACATATTTGGACAAGTTATAGAAAAGAGCAACTTAGGCTGGTTTCAGTTCTCTCTCTGAGTGGATCTCAAACCAAGGTCCCTGAATCAGCAGCAGCAATATTATCTGGGAATTTCTTAGAAACGAAAATTCTCAGGCCCCACCTTAGATGAACTGAATCAGAAACTCTGGGATAGAGCCCAGCAAACTGTTTTAACAAGTCCTCTAGGGTTCTGTTGGCCAATAAAATTTAAGAAGCACTTCTCGCCTTGGCTGGTGTGGCTCAGTGGATTGAGTGCTCAACCTGCGAACCAAAGGGTCGCCAGTTCGATTCCCCGTCAGGGCACATTCCTGGGTTGTGGGCCACATCCTCAGTTGGGGGCACGTGAGGGGCAACCACACATTAATGTTTCTCTCTCCTTCTCTCTCCCTTCCCCTCTCTCTAAAAATAAAATAAATTTTTAAAAAATTTTAAAAAATGAACTTCTCTAAAGAGCATCAATACACAGCTCTACCGATTTACAAAACAATTTTCCAAGTGTCTGAATTTCTGAATCATTTCCAATTATTAATAATTGTAAAAAAATTCTTAAAGAAATTAGTTAACTTCCAAATTGGGAAAACGCTTTTTGGCTGGCTCTATACCCTATTTCACTAGGCCAAACCATATAATAAGTCTTTTTTTTTTTTTTTTTTTTTGGCAACAGGAGTGAAGAAAATCAAGCTAAGGGCAGCAATCACCTATCTTTCTCCTAATATCACTTGAACAAAATAATTTTACATTTGGTAAAAATGGCACCACAGGTATACCTTGGAGATAGTGCAGGTTCAGTTCCAGAGCACCACGATAAAGCAAGTACAGCAATAAAGCAAGCCATAATCTCTTTGCTGGTAGAGTGTCTTCCACTTGTAAAAAAATGTAACATCTGTGGAGTGCAATGCAGTGAAGTGCAATAAAAGGAGATATGCCTGTATGGGAAAGAAAAAGGATATTGCCAAAGGATTTTTTTTAAACCTTTTCAAGTTAGGGTCAGCTAGCCTGACCCTAACATTTACTTTTTTTAATAAATATTTTGTACTAACCCAACATTTGCAAAACAGCTTTATACCGTTGCATGACACCGTAGTGGCCCATCACTTTAAAGGTTAACTGTAGAGATTTTACATAGCCATTTAAAATCTTAGCTATTTGAAATCAGTATTTCCAACGACATACAAGTTACAAATTTGGGAAGGGAAATTTCTTTCTTGTGTACATCTAAAATTTCAAATTTGCAGTAGTGGATTTAACTGTCAAGTCTTGATAACATCTGAGATATTTTGTGTAGTTCAGGGAGCCCTCTAAAAAGCTTTCAGGAAGGTGATGTCATGTGTCCTTATAAGGGAACTGAATCTAGGAATGCAACTCAGGTTTGGCAGTTAAGGAAGGCATAATTTTCAAACATTTCATTTAAAAATAAAGTTGTTCTCTAGTTGCTGACACAGTACTTAAGGAGTGTTAGTCTCCTGGCTTCCAGGAAGTTTCCACACAAGGCTCTATCTATTAACAGACTAAGAAAGGATTAAGTTTTTCTTTCTTTTCTTTTCTTTTTCTTTCTTTCTTTACCTTGTGATAGTAACTGCTCTTAACTAGATTGATATTCTGTCTATGGAAAAAAAAAGCAGAGGTGGGCTCTTAAATAAAATACGTTTAAAGCTTATTTGAGCTTCCTGAAAAATGAAGCACAACATGAAGCCACCTTTAAGATTTCACAGATTCCTTTCTTTTCAAGAAAGTAGTGTTGAAAAGTGGGAGCTGGGGCAGTAAAGGTTATTGCCCTCTTGCTCATCTTAAGAAGGAGGATGTGGCAGTTAGCCATTTTCCCAGGGGCTTATCAAAATGATCATAGGAGTCCTTTCATCCTTTTGAAGAATGAGAGAAGGGAGAGAGTGGTAGTGGCCTTCTGGTTTTATCCTCTTTGAAATCTGGCCCAGTGATTTGTTTTTAGGGGATTTTATCAGACTGATTTTTAGATGTTATCCTTCTAGTTTTTAGCTATTAGTTCAGAAAGGAAAGTTTTTTCAGTAAACTAGCTTTGCCTTACCCAAGCTAACATCACCCCAGGATCATTTTAGAGTTGATATGACCTGTGAAGAAGAGACTAGAGCAATTATTTGGTAGCTAACATTGGAAAAATGGAAAAATAAAAAATTAAGAGGAAAAAGACAAGAAGAAAGGTAAAACGCAGGGGCAGAGGAGGAGAAAAATTAAGCCCTGTAAACATAATTTTATTTCAACAATAAGGAAACCACAAAGGTTAATAGTATTAAATGCCAACTAATAAAAAAGGAAGTGTAGAAGTGCACAAAGCTAAGCAGGTCAGGGGTCTAGCCCAGCAGCAGCATTGCATAGGAACTGAGCTTTGCAGTCAGCTGGACTGGGTGGGAGTTACAGCTTTGTCACTGTAAAATTTTGGTAGGTTACTTGACTAAGAGTTTCCACCCAATAAATAAAATTAGGATAATAAAATACCTGCCAGGTTTTGTAAGGATTAAATGAGATAATGTAGAGCACCTGTATCACAACTTTTTCTTTTGAAGGGGCTTTGTTGATTACCTAAGTTCTAAGAGTAGGGGCAGTGCAGGCTTCGGAAACATCTTATTCAACAGCCCACGAGATGTCATCAGGACCTGGTTTCTCTCCTTCTTTTAGTTCTGTCTTTGGCAGTCTTGGCTGAGCCACCCACTGGGTCAAAAGATGGCTATGATATTTGTAGCTCTATGCTTTCTGGCTCAAGTCTTACAGAAAAGAGGGAGCAACATCTTCAGTAGCACAAACATTAGCTCTGATGAGTCCAGCCTGAATCAATGAACTGTCACTGTTGCCAAGGCAATTGAGTGATTGGCCACATGTGCTCTACCCTTAGAGCCCGGGTAGAGTTTGCTTCACCTGGATCACATATCCAGTATACCTGGGCAAATGCCAAGTATATAATCAGAAATTTCAAATCAGGGAAACTAATTCTGATAAGGAGGGCAAAGTGGATCAAGAAGGGGAGCAAATTAATAAATAGGTGAACAAATTGTGACATATTCATACCCAGCAGGGGTTTTGCTCAGCAATAAAAAGGAATCAATTATGGATATACGCAACAACATAGATGAGGCGCAAAGTAATTATGTAACAGGGTGCAGCCAGGAGGAGGGCCCCCTAAAGGGAGATAATTGGCCCCACACTAAAGGGCCACACCTGACCGAAATGCTGGCAGCTGTGGCCAATTGTGGGAGGAGCCAGAAATGAGACTCTGGGATTTAAATCCAGGCGAACGCTGTTGAGTGGTCTCTTCTGGGGAGCTGCTTGGGTCTGTCTCCGGCTCTCTTGGGTCCTTTTGGAGCTCTTTTGGGCTTCTTCTCAGGCTCGTACCATAGGGCTCTCTTCAGGCTCTCTCTCTGGGGCGCTTTTCGGGCTACTACACTGCTTGAGAGCTCTCTTGAGCGGCTCTCTCTCTCTCTCTCTCCTGGACCACACTGCATTGAGTGTCTCTCCTTTTGTGACCACGCGGCTTGGGTGAGAGTCAGGGCCACGTGGATGGTTCTGGGAGCCTGTGTAAAATACAGTACCCCAGACTGGGCAGTGGGAGAGGGAAGGTCTGTGTGTGTTTAAATAAACAATTCTTTTTAATTCTTTTCCTTTTGAATCTGTCCTTTGGCGGCAGGAAAAACGAACCTGGTAAGGGGGGAAAAAACCCGGGTACAGAAAAAGGGGGGTCTCTTTATCCAGCCCCCCATTTATTCTGTAACAATTACATTGAGTGAAAGAAGCCAGATCAAAAAATAGTACATACAGTGTATTGTCCCATTTTTTGTAAAATTACAGGAAATGCAAACTAATCTAGAGTGACAAAAAGCAGATTAGTGGTTACTTGGGTCTGGAGAATGGGAGGATTAAAAAAGGATGAGGACACTGGTGGGAATGATAAATGCAGTTTTTTCTTTATTGTGGTGCTGGTTTTATGAGTGTATTCATCTGTAGAAACTTATCTTGGGCACTTTAAATATGTTCGATTTATTGTATGTTAATCATACCTAAATAATTGTGTGTGTATGAGCGAGAGAGATATATCCAAAAGACTATCCTGTTTAACGGCATTTGAAACTATTATCTGACCTGTCTGTGCAAGTCTGAATTTTCCAATAGTGTTATAAATGTCAGCTTTCTGTAAGTATAACTATATAGAAGTCACACCACTTAACCCAAAGGTAGTTTCTAGCCACAGGGCCAAAGAGGTTAGTAAAACTACAAATAAGATTATATTTTTCTTGACATATTTCTAGCACTGGGCAATAGTGAGTGGGCCATGCCTGAAACCTACTTGACCCTGCTGCATGAAATGTTGACCTGGTAAATCTAGAACATGATTTTTAAGCATCTCATGGTACTCAAAAAATGTCAGCCCCCTTCTCGCTCCACCTCCTCAATGTGAAGATAATCCAAAGTGTTGGAAAAATTGTTCATTTCATGTATTTACTGAATATAAATATTTCCTGTTTTTATACTCCTGATATGTAGATTATCTGTGCCATTAGCGGTGCTTTCCCTTTAGGCGAAGCTGCTATTGGGCCCAACATCCTGTTTCTTTGGGCTCCCTGAAACTCGGCGCCATCAGGTAGATCACAGTGAGAACTGCTTTCCAGAGCTTGTAACAATGACCTGTCCTCAAACTCTAGTTCGATTGGAAGGCATCAGAGTGCTAAATATTTCAGTATAACCTGTTGTACACCTAGAAATACAAAGACATTTTACAAAGGCCACTTTGTTGTTTAAAAGGTAATTTTCCTCCAATAATAAAAATTTTAGTTACATAGCCTGTTAAAAAGGCTGTTTCACATGTTTGGATAATTCAAATTGTTTAAAATAGATCATTAGTTAAGGTTGTAGGTACCTCTCTGTGCGCATTCACGCTTTATTCCTTTACTACCTTCTATTCACTATTAGGCGCAATGGAGTAAAATAGCCCAACCCTCTTTCATTTTGCATAAATGTTCACAAAAACTTTAACGTGATGCAAGAGAAAAAGTATAGAATTTGAAGTAAAATAATCTAGATCTGAATCTTAGCTCCACTATTTGTTGTAAGACAATGAGAAAGATTAATCTCCCTGAGCTTTAGTTTCTTCATGTGTAAAATGGGCACATCCCAGAGGGCCTTTCATAGGATTCAAGGAGACACCAAATGTAAAGGTGCCTAACGATATTTGGCACTTGACAGGCAATGAATGAATGTCAGAGCTCTTCCTGCAACTCCAGCACGCCATGCCTATAAAAGTCGTGGAAAAATACTTTGGTGATAATGCATCTAGGAAGGCAGAGATCTAAGTTTATAATGCTCAGGACAAATCATCTGTCTTCAAGGAGAGGAACTACAACAGTTAGAAGGGAGAAAAATAAACTTTTTGCTGGATGATTACCAGCCCCATTTAGAAAAAAAATTAGATATTTAGAACGTGTTATTTCATCATAACTATTCCTTAACATTCAGAATGTAAAGGGTCAGCAGTCACTATTATGAATAAAACACACATACTTCATGATCTGTAAAGAGTTTCTTGCAAGAGGAACAGAACACATTAGTACAGATCCTTATTTATCTACTTTCTATACCTTGCATTTACAAGTACAACTATAAACCTCTATTTTATCAAAGATACTCAAGCTGTCTAAGAGTTGGGAGCTAGAAGCCTTCCAACTCTTTTATTTACTTTTCAACTATTATTTCGTTCAAGTATTTCAACTCACATGTGTTTGGTGTCTACCAGGTGCTGTAAGGAAGAGAAAGATAATAGGTAATGTCTTTGTCCTCAAATAGCTTTGTGTCTATCGGAGGAGAAGATGGCATGGCCATTCCTCAGAAAGAACTAAAAACATAAAATAAAAGCTCAAATATGCTGCCCAGGGGGAGAGGAGGACTTCCAGTTGAGAGAAGCGGAGAGAATAGGAAGTCAAGGCAGGTTACAAGGCTTACACAAGACAAGTCAACAAGTACTTATCGGTGACTCACTAGGAGTCTAGCAGTGAGTGCTACAGAGAATGCACAAGACCTTAAGTGGTAATCTCTGGCCACGTGGAATGTGTTTGGCCAAATTTGCAAGGTAGGCAGGCTATCTCTACTACTCTAGCTTTTGATATATTTATTTCAGATGTCAATTGTTTATTAGTAATCATACTATAATTTTGATATGTGTATTTCAGGTACCAATTGTTTATTAATAGTAATTCAGTTAATAGTAATCTAGTCTTTAAAAACACAAATCTATTATGTATAGAGATGAAAGGCAGGTGTCTCTATGTGAGTGGTTTGATAAACAGATACTAATAATAAAGAAAAAGAAATCAGGAGATTTTGAAATAGCCTCTAGTCCTTTGCCAAATTGTGAATGGGGCCATCCCACTCTTTATGAATCTTGGCTGCCTGGCAATATTTTGAAAACTACAATTTTAAATTAGTTATTTGGTTACTGCCTAGGCCCTTGTTTTTAAAGAATTAATAGCATAGTTATAACTGTAGAATCACATGAACTTTGGGTCTAGTATATGGCAAGATTGAGATGAGTACTAAACTTTTATAATAAAGGTTAAACATTTTATTTCACAATGGAGATGCTATAAATTCTTAACAAATTTATTTTGAAGTTAGCTTCAGAAATAAATTTAGTTTTGGTTTATGTTATAAGCCCATTACATGTGAAGTAATCTATTTCTTTCCCTAGAATTAAGTTTCCAACTTTCCCATCTAAAACAATCTCATTCCCCAAGTTTGGCATCTAAGTGTTTGATTTCTTCGCCTGAGAAACACTGTTCATCCTTCTGGATCTGATTCATGCCTTCTACTGTCTTACAAATTGATTTCAGCATTGTTTTGCAAGTCATATACTTCCAACTCAGATTTAGGCTCACCTATATGGCTTACTCAAGCGATACCCAAGTCAGCAAAACAATACAGGCTCAAATTATGTCATAGCTGAGCCCGAAGTGGTGTGCTCTTTTTATTCAGTTTTAGTATATGTGCTGCTGTAGTTAGCACAAAGCAAAGAATGAATTGGAATGAGGAGTTTGAAAAGACTTTAAAAAGATGACAGAGGGAAGATGGAAGAAAAAATTATTAGGGTTTTTAAGAACTTTCTCCTTTGCTTACAGAATATAAAAATATTAATTAGATGTTCTTTTCACCATTATCTTTTTTGGTAAATACACTTTAAAAATTATACTATAAAAAATTACAAAAGTTTAGAAAAGAAATGAAAGAAATTATATGACTCTTCAACCCCAAGACTGTACCTTTTATCATTATGAGTGTATTTCTTCCTAGCCTTTATTTAATATTCATATATGTTTTACTAGTGTACAGGTAATTTTGCATTATGTTCTTCATGGTTATCATAAGTACTTAACCCTGTTGTCGTTATGATTTATTGGCTACCTGTCACTTTGTAACCTATGTTTCATGAGTCCTCTGCACCTAACTGCAAAGTCTTCCATAAAGTATGCCTGGGTGTTGCTGTGTTCCTGAGAAGTCAACTGCCATATGTATTATTTAACTATTCTTTTCCATTGCCAGAGACCGCTGTGTTTTCAGGGAAACTGAGTCTGCAAAACTGATGCCACCTCTGCCATCATTTCCCCTGGGTTCTGTTGACTTCCTAGGTAGGACTTCTGTTTTAGCTTATCCTCTCAAGTCACCTGCCTTGATTTCCCCCACTGCTGCTCCATCCTAAAGGGTTCCTTCTTGCTGAGAGAGGAAATGGGACCGGGGGCCAATAAGGCCCTTAGGGCTCTGTAGTAGGCACATATTTTTCTGGAACTGTCGATACACTAATTTTTAGTAATATAAGAGAAGTTGTGTCTAAATATTGGGCTTGATATGAATTTTTAACATTTTTTATTCCATGTAACATATCAATATTATTAATAAGTGGCAAACCTACTTTTGCCCCACTTTATACAGATTAGGATAATATTTTCTATTGGGTTGGCCAAAAAGTACATTGTTTTTTTCCATTAAGTAAAAGATGCATTTTTCATTTTTCTTGATTTGACCACTGTCAACTTCACCTGGTCTACCCAACTGTGGAGCATCATTGTCCTGTGAGAAATCTCCAGCACAAAACTTCACAAACCACTTTTCAGTCACAGTACCTTCTCCACGCACTGCACAAACCTTTTTTTTTTTTGCATTTCAGTTGTGTTTTCACCTTTCTTGAAATAATAAAGCATAATATGTTAAAAATTCTGCATATTTTCTTCCATCTTCAATATTAAAATGACTACACAAAAATTCGCTAATTTCGATAACTTTTTTTAAATATGCACCGATAGGACAGCTATCACAATACAATCTAATAAAATTGTTTTGAATGGAGTTAAAGACCACTAAGTGCGACTAGAGCCATCTTATGGAAAAAAACCAAAGGAACTTTTTGGCCAACCCAAGACTTTGCAGAGTAATTGTAAGGTATAGAGGCATGCTTGTACAGCTCCCAATACCAAATTGATATTGATAGCTGATATTATTATTATTTGTTGTGCATATACTGGAAAAAAGTTAATTCAAATGGCCTACCCCATCTTCAAAGTGGCAGACTGAAATTATACACTAAGAATCTAATTTTAATTGTATTTTGTAGTTTTGATTAGCAGTTTAAGAAAAATTCTTGAACTCAAAATCATGTTATAAAAAAGGCAGTTGTTGAATTAAATGTAAAAAATATATGACTTTCATGTACTTGAAAATAAGATGGCTTTAAAGTAGCTTTTTCATTTTTTTCTTTGTAAAGCAAAGGATTCATATCAGCAGACAGCCACAATACACTACGTGCCTCACTAAACTCTAATATAAGCTATTTTCTATAGATTGAGTGTTTATGACCCCCTAGTGTTCATATGTTAAATCCTACCCCCCTAATATGATAGTATTAGGAGGTGGGACCTTTGTTAAGTGACTAGGTCATGAGAGTGGAATCCTCATAAATGGGATTAATGACCTTATAAAAGAGACCCTAGAGAGCTTCCTCATTCTTTCCCCTTGTGAGGACACAGTAAAGGGACTGCTGTCTATGAACCAGGAAGCAGGCTCTCACCAGACAGTGAATCTGCCAGTGCCTTGATCTCGAACTTCCCAACCATCAGAACTGTGAGAACTAAATGTATGTGGTTTAAAAGCCACACACTCTATGGCATTTTGTTAGAGCAGCCTGGACGGACAAAGACGGTGCTATATACAGAGTTCAGACAATGGGAAAATAACACAGCAAGAAAAGCCATGGTTTGAGTGTAGAGAAAAGAGACACACCCAACTGAAGGCTGGTGTTGGTTATTTAAGATGCTTAAGTCTGCTAGTGAATTTGAAACCGGGACATCTGTCATTAAAGAAGAAAAACAGGCAGGAACAAGATGGGGTAGGTAGCAGATAGGTTTTCCGGGCAGCTGGCAATCGGAGCAGGTCTGGGCAGGTAGGAAGTCAAGGTTGGGAAAATCTGATAGTAACACATATGAAACAAAGGCTTTAATTTTCACATTTTAAAAAAGTATAGTTGATATACATATCATATTTAATTATATTAGTTTCAGGTGTACACAATATTCACCAGTTTTTTTTTTTTTTGGTTGTTTGATTGGTTTGGTTTTGTTTTATTTGGTTCCAAAGAACTTTCTTATGTAACTGTGGGCTGTCCCACTGAGGCTATGTAATGGCAACATAGTATAGTGGCCTGGGACACAAGAGAGCTGGGCTGGAATTCTAGTTTTAACACTTACTGCTGTGTGACTTTGGGCAATTATTTCATGTTCCAGAGTCTCCACTAATGCACTGTAAGAGAAAGTGGCTGCATTAGATTCATTGCTTGTGTTTTGGTGGGGGGTAGTCATCCACCTTTTGTTATCTGATTGAAAGAAAAGGATCATTTTCTTTAAAAAATACACATAACTATTCCCTCAATTTCGGGTACATGCTTTGTTTTACTGTATTAGAAATTGATTTCCTTCACATAGAAAAAACTTACAAAAATTTTCCTTCTTTTATTCCTTCTGGTTATTCACATAAATGGAGTAATTTGAAATAAATCCAAAGTGTACAAAGAAGGAAGAATGAAATTAAAATCATTCCCAAAAGCAGATTTAAATGAGAAGCCTGCCATCGCAGACTTCAGAGAAAAAATTATGGAATAATCTTTACATCACAATGTCGTTTGTGCTATTCTATCAATCTTGACTTTCAATTTTGAGAGCCACAAGTGAAAGAAATCCCAATTAACAAAGTAGCTTGTAGCAAATGCATAGGCTTATGTCAAGACAAAGGATTTCTCCAGGACTCTTCAAGCTGGTATAGTTGTATCATTTCCTCTGTTCTCAGGTCAAATAATTTGGTCATTTCTGCAAAGTCTGCATCATCAATGCTGTATATGTTGGCAAGAAAATGGTTAAAATCCATATTTCAATTTTAAAGTCAAATGAGTATAACTAACCTTTGGAGAAATTCTGCAGTGTTTCCAGGTGTCTGCAGATTTCTGCCTTGTGAGAAACTGACAAATTTCATTGGTCTTGAGTAGAGTCAGGAGTATCGTCTCCAGAGTGGGAAGGGATGTTTATATTTGTCTGTTTCCAATCTCTTTTTCCCACAGTGGCAACTTGGCCAAGAGGGGCGGGGTGGGGGGGGCGTTGTGCATGCACACGTGTGTGTGTGTGTGTGTGTGTGCGCGCGTGCGTGTGTTTTGGTTAGCTTCCAAAATGGTGTCCTCAGGATCTTAGGCTGAAAAAAAGCCTTACCTTATTCACATGATCGAATAAATCAAAATGCAAATGACTTTTTGCTTATGGAATTATTTAGGAGTACAGTTCAAGGAATAACTTCATATTCTCCTACCATTTCTTGACAAAAATTTCTTTAAACCCAAATGAGCCAAAGCCCTGAGTCTGGAGAAATTGATGACTTCTGCAGCAAGAGGAAAAACTTCTGGACTATTGACAAGGGCTTTGCTGCCTATGCAAGGCGATATAGAAAGCCGTGAGTCATGGTTGTCTTACCTCATCAAAGCAGAAAAACCAGATGTGTTGCTAAACATTGCATGTGCACCATAGTTCCAAAATTTTATTGACAATAAGAGTTTTTACTTCAAGAAGTAACTCTTTATCCAGTGAATTCAAGGCCTTTGAGGTTTCCAAAAGAGGCTCATAAAATAAAATTCTTTAAAAAATTTTCAACACATACTTGACAGATAAACATCAGAGAATGTCATTTTTTTTTCTGAAGAGGATGGCATAATTGCAAATTCCTCCATGTTCTGATTCAAAAATAACAGATGAAATATTAGTAAATCCAGAGCAGAATATGTCATTTGGCAAAGGCACCGGTTCCATATTATTCCATTATTCCAAGCCATAATTTAACTTGATCATTTAAAAGCAGAAGACTCCTATGTGGCTTTTTTTTTGCCTAACAATGCAATTAGAAGTCTTCAGACAGGAAGTGTTGGGGCAAATGCAAGCTTTTGGAAAATTCTAGCTTTCCCAAATTTCCTTCTTCTTAAACAAATAACAACAACAAAACCACTCCATTTTCTCATGTATTTTCAGGGTAAAGAGATAGAAAGGTGTTTCTCGAGCTCCTCACGTGCTAGCTGCCATAAGTCAGAGTCATGGTGTGAGGTAAGCAACCTGGCTTTCACGTCTCATAACAAGTGAGCACAGCGTATCAAACCAAAGGGGGCAGCTTTGAAGCACTTATTTCAATTTCAGCTAGATCCAATATGAACAGAAAGCTGTAAATATAATGTCAGGAATAATTTTAATTTTTAATGGTTGGGTTAGAAAGGCAAAATTGCCTTACTGCATCTTTCCTTGTAATCTCTAAATTTTTCATAATGCTATGAGATTATTTTTAGAATATGAATTATATATTGAAATGAAATATTGGAAAAAATAAGACTTGCACAAGTCAAAATTATATGCAACTTGGCTTATATGAGAGCAGATGCTTTCAGAATAATAGTTGAGTTAGTGTTAACTTACGGGCTAGCTGTTTTACATATATTATCTCATTTGATTTTCATAATACTCCTGTAGCACAGGTACTATTATTGCCCTTATTTTATGGATGAGGAATTTGAAACTCAGGAAGGATACCCAACTTGTCCAGTGTCTCACAGCTAGTGGCTGAGTCAACATTCAAACCCAGGTCTCCTTAACTCCAAGCCTGTGCTCTTACTCACTACGTAAAGGTGAAAGAATCAGAGATGCAGGTGAGAAAATAAGTATAAGCAGAGTAATCAGAATTCTTAGCTGAAGGGTAAATATCAGATATCTGTAGGAGGGAGGATTAATTTGAAGATGAATAAAAGTATCTTTGGAGATGGTGCCAAGTCACAAACAAATCATCTCCCTTTGCTTTAAATCTGTGTTCCCAAAGATTCTTCTGATCTGTGATGCAGGCTCCATCCACACTAAGTGTTTATCAGGAATGGAATCCAGTTCACAGTTTAGGTCCTTAAAAATTTCCATTACAAAGTAACGAATCTCTTTCATGTCAAACAAGCTCTTGGGGGTTTGAACAGTAGGAGACAGATTTTCTGAGACCTGATCACACCATCTGCTTCTCAGAATTTCTTCGTTTACTCACCCCTGTATCCTCCCAGTCTGGCACAGTGTCTGGCAGTTAGTGGGCACCCAGTAAATGTCAATTGACTGATAAAATAATGAATGAGGTTTTGAAAGACTCACCAAGGCCAGCTGGCAGACTAGAAAACTCAGCAACTTGTTGAAAGTATGCTGCAGAAGAAATATTTAGACAAAACTGATCATTTATTGCCCCCAGTCTCATCCCACTAACAGCATCAAGTGTGACAGTGGGCAGAACTATCCTGCCCATGGCCAATCTTTGCCTGCAGAAGCACGTGCCGGAACTGTGTCGTCCTTAGCGATGCTGACTCATGCACATCTTTTGGTCCCTTATGTCTTTTGAGCTTTTTTGCAACCACCTTATGCCGTCATTTTCTTATCTTGAGAAAGCATATTTTTTCCCACTGCCCTTGGCCACACTAACATTTGTTCATTTGAAGTCTGACTGCTTTGATAATACACTGCAATTAATTTGTGCTTTTTCTATTAATCCTTTCCAAAACAAAAGAGAGAAGAAGTAAATTTTCTTCTCAGTTGCAAACGATTCTTTCCCCCTCCCCAAGCTTCTAGTAACATTATCAGGTAATCTTAGGAACAGATAAGCTAAACATACTACACTGTAGATGTGCAGATATTTTACCTTCTTACTGAATTATTCTTCAGTAATCTATTTTTGCCGTTTTCCAATTGTATGTTGGCTCGGCAAGGTGTCTCTGCAGGGTTGTTTTTTCTCCCCCCCCCTTTTTTTTTCTGGGGAAACAGCTGTTCTTCCTGAAAATAAAAAGCTATTGCTCTCGCAAAATGAGTTCGAATACTCTGGGAGGATTTCCTTCTGTGGCTTTGTTTGTTCCCGAAACAGGTTCTTCTACTTAGCTTTCTGGCCTCTGTAGCTTTGCTGGCATTTTTTTTTTTTCAGTCCTCAATACATTAATAGCCCTGTTTTCTTACTATAAACCCTTGTCATGAGAGAAAAAAATGACAGCCTTGAACACTGCCCTAAAGGATAGCATTTGCCTTGGGAATAAAACACTGTCTAATAATTCCCTTCTCTCTATAAATTATTTCTATAAAAATGCAAAAGCAATCTTGGCTGACAGCAGATGCAGTTATTTAAGTGTTAAATGATATGAAATCCTCTTGATGAGTTTAACTTGACTGTCTGAAACAGTCAGGGACCCATGATCCAATTCCCTATTGGGAACCTGGTCTACAGTAAAACAAGGCAAATATCTAAGGAATTTCACGGCAATGCAGCTGAGAACTCTGTCTTTGAAATTCACTGTAGTGTGTTGGGCCACATTTTGAACTTGAAAGTTTAAGGGATTCTTTATTCAAACTCATATTCTGATGAAAATGAAAAATAAAACTTCTTACCTCTTAAATTTTATTGTGTATTAACACTACAAGAAATGCTCCATCATTTAGGCTCCTCTCATCTATATCAAATATTTAAAGGGTTAGCATCCTCTCGGTATATTTCATTGTGACCACCAAATATAACGGCGTGTGAGATAGGTTGTCAACATTCATTGTATTTTATTTTTAACTCAATTCAAATAATTTTAGATAAGTATACATATGCACATGTAAGCATAGGAATATATTTTTCTCCTTCTCTTCCCTGAAATTATTTTAAGAAACTTACAACACTCCACATGATAAAATGTTAAAATATAGCATAGTGGGAAAATGAGACTGCCTGTTCAGTCCAGGCTTCAATACTTACATATGTCTGACATTGTTTGACATTTTTCTAAGCCTCAGTTGTTTTTCGTTTCATTTCATTTTGTTTTTTCCCCACTGTGAAACTCAGGATTGGCGTCAAGGTTAAGTGAGCAGTGTAAAGCACTTGGCACTCTGCCTGGCCAAGTGTGGTATCAATCATTATCAAGAAAAAAGTCAGAATTTTGGAAAAATAAACACAAATATTATAAACACATAGATAAACATGTTGCTTTAATAGTTCCAATTAAGTAGTCAAATTGAGTTTTAATTTTCTAACTCCTACAACATTAAGGTGAAACATAATTCATTATGTTCATCTTGAGCTTGGAGGGGAAGAAGCAAACTAGTTCCGAAGTAAAATTTTTGTTAGCACTGAATTTCAAAAGGAACTTATAGAGGGTACATTGAAAAATATATTGAATAATATTTTTAATAACATTTTACAGCAAATACTATAGTGAATTTAATATGGCTGTTATAATAACCATTGGGTAAAAACCAAAAGTATTTAACTAAAATGTAGCTCAGTTAAAAGGTTAAGTAATGGACTAACTGAATGTGGCCCAAATCTGTACTCTTATGGGATCCAAAATATACTTACTGAACATCTCATTTGTGCAGGGTACCGTCCTAGACACTGTAATGGGAAACAGATAAATTAGACTCAATTCTTGCCCTCAAGAATTTACTAATTGTAAGGCATGGAAACAAGAATTAGAAGATAAGAACAAGGACGGTGATCAAGGGAAACCAGTGTATAAACCGCAAAGGAAGATAGAAAATGCTGTGGATGCTCAAAAGAAGAAAAGACCTGTTTTTCATACCTACCAGCCTCGGCTCCACCTCACGGCTTTTGTACACCCTGTGCCCGTGTGGGCAATGAGCTTCTTCCACTCCTCACGCATCAGTCCTCCCCCTGCGCCAGGTCTTGGCTTACGTTTTTACCTCTTTGCAGAGGTCTTCCCTGACGGCCTTTCATGGAGGACTCTCCCCACTGTACTTCCCTGTCTCAGCTCATTGGTGATGGTTGTTATTTTTCTTCATAGCACTCATTACAATTCATGATATTTTGTTTATGTGTTAATTTACTTGATTTTTATGTCTCCCCATGTAAAATATAAGCTCTGGGAAGACAGGACGATGTCTGTCTGTCTTGTCCGCCATTTCATCCTTGATGCCCAGAGCAATGCCTGTCATGTAGCAAGCTTTCAATATGTATTTGTTGAATGAACCAATGAAAAAGCAAAATATTACATTTAATTGGTAGGATCAGGGCAGGTTTCATGAGAGGGAGGAAGGAAGGAATCTTTAAAAACTGGATAGGTTGTAAGGAAGGGAAGGGAGAAGAAAGATGTTCCAAACAGGAGGAAGAGTATAAACAAATGTTTGGAGCCCAAGAAATACAAAGCATTTTCTGAGAGCAACAAATACTGTATAACTTTAAACTTAAGATGCACAGTTCAGCTCCCTGCTTCCCCCTTCCATTTTTTTTCTCACCCGAAGACATGCTTTTAGATTTATCTTTTAAGAGAGAGTGGAAGAGAGGCAGAGAAAGAGAGAAACATAGATGTGAAAGAGAAACATTGTGTGCTCCCTGACCAGGGACCCAGCCTGCAACCCAGGCATGTGCCCTGACCAGGAATCAAACTGGCGACCTTTCCGTTTATGGACGACGCTCCAACCGACCGAGCCACACCAGCCAGGACCCCCTTCCATTTTAACATTTCCAAATTGATGTAATTGATGGTGTGTCTTATGGGAAAATAAAGTAAATCAGCTTTACTGGAACATAACATATGTGTAGGGAGGCCGAGAAAGGTCTGTTGTAGAAGTTATGCTGTGGGCATATAACAAGGCCAGTGTGGTGAGTTTATAGTATACTTAATGTATCAGCAATAGGAAGGAGTTCCTACTGAAACTGTAATACTGTATTGTCACCCAAAATATTTATAGATCTTTCTATAAGGACATATTTTTTCCTTGGCCTTTTACATTTTAAAATTTAAACCTAAGACAAATACTTCCCTATACAAGGCCCAGGACAAGATAAGTCCTCCCCCACTGGACTATGAGCTGTTTGAGGGTATAAAGTATATTTCTAGTGACTATCATACTGCCTGGTATGGAGTAGAGGCTCTATCAATAGTTATGGAGTATTAAATTAATAAATACTCATTGAAGGGATGACAAATGGCATTTTACCATTCTCTATAAGAAATTTTATTAAGTGGGTAATAAAGGTGAAGACAATGGTAAGAATTTTTCAAGCCAAAAAGAGTTAATCTGGGAAAAAGCTTTGGAGGAGGGGGTGTTCAGCCACCATTTGGAAGCAGG